>VMDR010026335.1:0-14068 GCA_007922815.1 Macrotus californicus
GACAAATACCATATGACCTCACCTTTAACTGGAACATAATCAACAAAAGAAAAAAGCAAACAAAATACAACCAGAGACATTGAAATTACGAACAATCTAACAATGGCCAGAGGGGAGGGGACAGTGGGGGGAAGGGTTTCCAGGAAACACTATAAAGGACGCATGGACATAAGCAAGGGGGAGGGTGGAAGCAAGGGAGGGAGGTGGAATTGGCTGGGGTGGTGGGGGAAAATGCAGAAAACTGTAAATGAACAACAATATAAGTTGCTTAGCCGGCCATGCCTCCTCCTCACTGGTCCTGTCCAGCCCATGGGGCTCATTCTATGGTGGCTGCCCATAGTTTTTGTATGATATCACTTGTTTCCATGACTTCAGGGACCGAAACCTGGATCATTATTTTTTTCCTTAAGCTGCAGCCAATATTTCCAATAGCTCACTGGATATTGGCTCCTAAATACATATTGCCCTAACCTCAAAGTAAACATGTTAAGAACTGAACTAATTTTCACTCTGATTTGCTGTATTTCCCATCACAGTTCATGGAACCTCCACACACCCAGTTTCATAAGCCTAAAAACGTATAGTCTTACTTGATTTCTCTTTTGTCCCTTATTCCAAAGAACTAAGTATGCAATAGCTTCTGTTAGTTTTACCTCAAATGTGCCTTCAATTCAGTCTCCTTTTCTCATCCTACCTTTGGCTGACTTAGCTAAGGGGACTCATTATTGCTTTTGGAACTTTTGCCAGAGATCTTATGTGTTTTTTGTTCCTGGCATCTGTTCATGTTTTGCTGACTTTGATATCATCCCCCAGTGCCTATAGGATAAAATCCAAACTCCCCAGGGGTCCCTCACCAGCCTCATCTCGAACTGTCTCATGAAATGTACTTTGTGCTCTTCTGGGACCGAAACCCTCCTTATTCTCTAATGGCGTGCTGTTCCTTCATGACTCTCTGTCTTAGCACCGTGTTCTTTCTTCTCCGCCCTACCTTTCATCCCTTCATCCCGTCAATTAATGTTTCTTGGTTGAAGATCTGCCATTCTTCTGGAAAAGATCCAGCTCATATATTATTTCCTTGGCTGTTTCCAACATCTAGTCATCTTCTCTTGGGTTCCACCATGGCATGCTGTACTTTTCTCCACTGTTTTGTGTGTTTTTAACCTCTTCTTACTCGAGCCTGCCCCACGTTCTTGGGGGAATCTTGAGTTTAGAGACTACATCTTATGGGTTTTTGAGTTTCTTCCTTTACAGAAGACTGGATGCATAGTACATTGTCAATGAATGAATATTATTTTTAAATTTATGAAATGAATATTCTGAACGCTGAAGGTGGGAGAGAGCACAAGCTCAGTGAAAGATTAAATTGTGAATATTTTTAGTTTTTTTTAGGACAGTAGTAGAGACTTTGATGCATATTGATAGACAATACCTTCTAGTGCTAAAACTCTTAAATTCACTATGTACGTTACCTTTATAAACAGAGCCATGAAGGCACCCTTCACGCACACAGTGGTCACCCTCTAATCTGTTAGACTTTCCGTTAAGGGGTTTCAATATGATCTCAGTATGACCTATCTGTGAAATATTTGCATTGGGAAACTACGTATAATCTTCCTTTTCCTCCAAAGTACCCAGAGTATTTCTAATCAATGTATATTTATTCATCGATTATGTCATGTGTAGAAGAATTTGGACATGTACTTTTTTATGTCAGTTTGTCTTGTAAGTGACAACCATCATTGGATTTATATTGTCCATGAGATTAATCACCTAATTTGCTGTTGAACTTTGGTGACTGTATTTGATAGTATCTCCGTGACAAATACATGAAGTATTTGATTTAGGAAATGTGGTTTGGAGTGCTAAGGTTCTTTTCTCTTTTTATTTGGGTCATGGAAAAATTAGTGAGAAAGCAAACATTTTAAGAGGAGGGAGCTCTGGTTATATAAAGTAAATATTCTTGAAATAAATGACTGGAGAACTGTCTGTAGGGCCATTCCTCAGCCTTTCCACCCTTACCAAGAGTTTAAACTGCCATCTAAGTAAAGGATAACATCTGAGAAAGGTAGATTTTTTTCTTTGATTATTTTTGTGGTATTTACAATCAAAGCAACCTAAATTTAACTTAATCTAATAATTATCTGTGTAGTTCCCCGGCTAATGTTTGCAAGGAGTAATGAATGATTTTACTGAGACAATTAAGCAACTTACAAATGGTGAAGCCTCCCAAGTCAATGCTGTCGGATTAGTTTCTGGGGAGGACTGTCATGCCCTTTCGGTAGATTACAAATCAGCTTGCAGGTAGGATAATACTATTTATAACGAAATACGCTATTTTAAATCTAAAAAATTATTAAGGCAGACTCAAGTGCTATATTTTGTTGCAGCGTTAGTGGAATCTATCTTCCAATGGCAGCAATCTGAGGAAAATAAATAATATAAATAATTCAGTGGTGAGTTTGACTAAAGAGAAATACGTTGAATAAATACATGTAGAGGCAGAGAGAGAGGGATGTAATTAAAGCTCTGCTGCAGATATAGATAAGTAAGCATACACCCATCTCTATACACACATGCACTGCTTATGTTTCTTAGTTTGGACGTGGGGCTGACTCTGAGAAAGTATTAATGCAAATTAGTTTATTCAGATCGACAGTCTTTTCTATTTAAGGTTGTCCTATAGTGTCTGAACACATGGGAATATCATAAGGAGAGGTTGAAGAGAGAACTATTTTGTTTTTATGGCAGATAAAACATGCCAATTCCTCTTGTATATTTAACTTTAAAATGTGTATGTGTATATAGATAGATAGATATAGAGATATATAAATTTGTATATTATCTCTCAAGGAAGTTCAAGGAGCTTATTATTTCATAGAAGGATGGTCTCTGGTGCTCTCATTCCTGGTAAACTTCATAGTAAATTTATATCAGATGGCAAGAGTCATAAGCAGAGAACAATAAACAATAACAGCTGAAAGCCACCTGTGTCATTTGTAGCTTAATTAACAACTCTTAATTTGCTGTGTTATCATCTAATAGTTCGAATTTAAGAATCACTTCCCTGCCTCGCCCACCTCCCAGCTCATCTGCTGCCCCAAATCTATACAGAGCTGGCACCAAGAGGCAGTGTCCCAGGCTTCTCCAGCCAGTGTGGCGTCGAGGCCCAGCAGTCACAGAGAGGAGGTGCAGGTCAGTGTTGCCTAGGGGTCTTTGTGCCTCCACAAATAGACACCTTCAAAACACTGTGGAAGCATGTTAACAGGTTCATGTTTAGAACTACTGGCCTAATTGAAAGGGTAGAATGCCAAGATTATTTACATAAGGCACCTGGCTTGCTTACTACCTTGCAACAGCTTATGGGATATTGTGCCTCTGATGGGTATAGAGGGAGTTCCCTTCATGTTCAGCGTCTCCTTGCTCTGAACCTTCTGGGGCACATTGCTGAGTGCCTGTGACTGGACGCAGAGCTGGAGGTCTGACACATACTGGCCTTTCTCTGGCACGTATTACATTGTGTCAACATTGTCAGCATCTCTAGTTCTTTTCCTCTCTTCACCGAGATCCCTCAAAGGTGGGTTTCTTGTCCTTTATCTGTAGATTCCTCAACCTCATACAATGCTCGGCACTTAATAGGAGAGCTTGACACATATTTCCTGACTGACTGACCTAATTAATGAATAAATTATTTCCTAAGGTTTTATTTTCGTCACTGATGGTATGTGCTTTTGATCATTTAGTTTAAGAATTTACTGTGTTAAAACACCATCAGTCAACAACTTATTCTAAATCTGTATTCTATCAAACACCTACAGAAAGGCCTCAGGACATGCTTTTGCTTCCCTTTGGGTCCATTTTCTTATTTCATATTGGAAATCAATTTGATGTAATACAGAAGACAACATTTCAAGGTCCTCATTAAGACCTCATATGTAAGAACTTGCCACTGGTATCATTCCATCTTTACTTTGCCAGTTAATGGATCAACTTTTTTTTATCATTTGAAAAATGAAGTGTATGTTTGAAAGAACGAGTTTTAAGAATAAAATCAAAATAATCCCACTTTTAAATTGTGATACATTTTAAAATTTGTAATTCAATTAATTTCTTCTTATTGTAAAAAAAAAGCAAAACACACCATCAATCAATAGGAAGAACACCATCAATAGGATAAAGTTAGTTCAAATCATAGTGTCCAGTGTTCCCCAGCTGGGGGTAAACAGTGCAGTCCAAGCTGAGATTTGCATGGAGTTTTAAAATGGGCCTATTAATTTGGAGTAGTAATTGAACATGAATATTCAGAAACATGCAAATAAGGCAGTACTGTTCCTTTTGCACACATCTCAAGTCTCTTTTTAATTTAGCAATATTGAAATTCATTATGCGTATTGCAGTTTATTCTCAAAAGACCACATTTACTATGTTAACTTTAAGAGCATATACTTGATTCAAACACTAATTACAAATTAAATTTAAATGTTACAGCTTTTGTTCTACAGTTCAAAAGCTGAGAAAATATAAATAATTCAAGATCTTTTGTGTGTATTTTGTATTTTATGAATTTATGATGTAGAAATTGAGAAAACAACAATAATCCAAAGAATTTATTCAGTTTTTTAGTCTTACTGTTTATACCAGTTTTGCAGGTGGAGAGAGGGTTTCATAGCCACCTTCTACTTAAACTATTTTGAGTCTTCACATCCCATTACCCTTTAGGACCCTAAAATAAAGGAAAAACTTTTCAATTAAAGTCCAACCTTTTTCTCTTTTCTCAAAGGAGCAAAAACCTACACCCAACTCTTACTGCTGTCTTTGCCTCTAGGTTGTAAAAAGTCTAGACCTGGAGTTAATAATTCCACCCCTGCTCACAGGTGGGTAACCCAGTCGCTCTAACTCCATGGGAGGTGGCATTTCTCGGCGAAGGTCAGGCTGTTGGTTTTCTTTACGGTGGTTCTTCCAGTAAGAGGTCGTCTTCCTTTCCCTGTGGGGGATATCTTATGACACTCTGAAAAGTGAGCTGGGCTGCCTCTCGGATGATTTTAGAGAAGAATTGTTGGGGATAAAATACATGATTGGATAGAAGGAACGTATTTCTAGCCAGACTCCCAGTGGTCCAATACAGCAGGCTGCTGTGTTTTTATGCTGGCTGACCGTATATGCCATCTTCTAGTGTTTATTTAGTGCTTTCACCTTTTTTCAAGGACTGGTTATTCTGTTCATGATATCCTTCCTCATTGTAGAAAAGTTGGAGAATGTAGGAAAGCAAAGAGGAAAATTAAAATTATTCTGCTCCTGTGACTCCGTGATAAGCACTATAAATATGTTGGTGGGTACTCTCCCAGGTTATTTTTAAATTTTTTTTGTTATGTTTTTATTGCTTATGCTATTATAGTTGTTCTAGTTTCCCCCCTTTGTCTCCTCCCCTCAGCTCCCCCTTCCCACAATCCATCCCCGCACCGTTGGCCACGTCCATGGGCCCTGCACATGTGTTCTTTGACTAACCCCTTCACCTTCTTTCAACCAGTTGCAACCCCCCCTCCCCTCTTACAGCTGTCCGTCTGTTCTTGTTTCTGTGCCTCGGATGCTACAGGGCCCGGCAGAAATAACGCCTGCTTGAGTGTGGTTGGTAGGGTAATAATGTGGTATAATAATTTATAGTTGAAATAGGAACATTTCACCTAAAATGTCATATGGTGTTCTTGAGGGTGATGTTGTTATGTTATAGAATTATATGCTTGTGATTTTGTAATAAAAGATTTTGTAATTAAAAAGAGGCATTATTTGTGCCGGACCCTGATTTTGCTTGTAAGTTTATTTTCTTCCTTGGATTCCAGTTAGAAGTGAGATCATACAGTATTTGTTTTTTATTGCCTGGATTATTTCACTTAGCATAATAGTCTCTAATTCCATCCATGCTGTCACAAAATATAAGAGTTCCTTCTTTTATATGGCTGTGTAGTATTCAATTGTGCAGATATACCACAGCTTCTTTATCCACTCATCTCTGAGGGCACTTGAAGCTGTTTCCAAATATTGGCTATTGTAAGTAGTGCTGCTGTTAACATAGGGGTGTATATTTCTTTTGAATTGGTGTTTCTGGGGTCTTTGAATATGTTCCCTGGAGTGGAATTGCAGGGTCAAAATGCAGTTCCATTTTTAATTTTGTGAGGAAACTCCATACCATTTTCCATCGTGCCTGCACCAGTCGGCATTCCCACCAACAGTGCACTAGGGTTCTCTTTTCTCCACATCCTCTCCAGCCCTTGTTGTTTGTTGATTTATTTATGATGGCCGTTTTGGCAGGTTTGAGATGGTATCTCATTGTGGTTTTGATTTGCATCTCTCTGATGGCTAGTGATGCTGAGCATTTTTTCATATGTCTATTTGCCATCTGTATGTCCTCCTTGGAGAAGTATCTATTCAGGTCCTTTGCCCATTTTTTCATTGAATTTTTGTCTTTCTCGTGTTGAGTAGTATGAGAAATTGAGAAAGATACAAATAAGTGGAAGAATATACCATGTTCATGGATTGGAAGAATTAGCATCATTAAAATGTCCATACTACCCAAAGCAATCTACAGATTCAACACAATTCCTATTAAAATACCAATGACGTATTTCACAGATGTAGAACAAATATTCCAAAAATGTATATGGTACCAAAAGAGACTCCAAATAGCCTCTGCAGTTTTGAGAAAGAATAACAAAGTTGGAAGGATCATAATACCTGAAATCAAACTATAATATAAGGCCACTGTAATAAAAACATTCTGGTACAGGACTAGAAACAGACACACAGATCAATGGAACAGAATAGAGAGCCTGGAAATAAATCCATGCCTTTATGATCAATTAATATTTGACAAAAGAGGCAAGAGCATGCAGTAAAAAGTCTCTTCAATAAGTGGTGTTGGGAGAACTGGACTAGTATGCCAAAAAATGAAACTCAACCACCAGCCCATACCATGCACCAGAATAAACTCAAAATGGACAAAAGACTTAAAAGTGTCACAACACCATAACAATTCTAGAGGAAAACATAAGGCAGCAAAATTTCAGAATTTTCACATGGCAATATTTTTGCCGATATATCTCCTAGGGCAAGGGAAATAAAGGAAAAAATAAACACATGGGAGTACATCACATTAAAAAGCTTCTGCACAGCCAAAGAAACTATCAGTAAATTGAAAAGGGAACCCACTGTGTGGGAGAACTATTTACCAATGATACATTGGACAAGGGTTTAATCTCTGAAATATATATTTTTCTTTTATAAATTTTATTTTTCAGTTACAGTTTACATTCAGTATTATTTTGTAATAGTTTCAGGTGTACAGTTTGGTGGTTAGATAGTCATATACTTACTTTTCAAAGTGTTTCCCCCAATATTTCCAGCACCCACCAGACACCATCTGCCTGTTTTCCGTGCGTATTTGTATGTGTTAACCCTTCTCTGACTATTAAGGAGGTAAAACATTCTCTCTTTTCTTTTTATCCCAAAGGAGAGATCTTAAATATGACTAACAATATTAGTAACACTGCCTCAAAAAATAAATTAACACATAGACAAACACAATGAGTACTTTTAAGTAATTACTCTTACTAATACAAATTTAATAAATTATTTGCAATTTTCTTCGTTATGATGTGTCCCTTGTGTCTTTAAACAAGTTGGCTCGGGAAAAAAATGGGTATATTTTTCTTTTAAATAATAATAAAAAACCACATGGGGAAATGGATAATCCTTGTCACAAGAGCTTAATGAAGAGTGAAAAGAATTATCTGAGTGGTGTCACCAACTCAGACTCTGCAGCTGTGCCGAGCCACACAGTTCTTGGGAACATAGGCAGCGCTGCAGCTCGGGATCACGGTGTCCGGGCCCTGCGGGGTGATGCAGCAGGGCTGTGGGGGAGCCCCAGTGAACTTGAAATTGGTATTGATTTAATGCCAAACAAAAATGAGCTGAGATCTGAAGTGTATTTATAAATGCAAACTTGGATGCATTTTTTAAATTTAATTTTTCATTATTTTCTCTTTCTTGTTTCTTCCCCCATTTTTTTTAACTTTCTTACTCTTTTTCTTATATTGTTTATATAAATGCAAGCTATACTGAATTCTTTCTGGAAACAATCCTTTGTTTCTATACACACATATATAAACATAGTCATGCAGAGTGGAGACATAGTAAGTTTCCTTGAACTAAAGGCAATTGGTGAGAAAATAAAGTTTATGAACATGTTAGGCAGAAAGGTAGATATTTGAACTAATTCTTGTCTTGATGTTTTCTCTCATTTCTTTCCCATTTTCAGACTTAACTTGGATCCCTGTACATCATCCTATTGACTGTTAACCCCCAGTCTGAGCTTCCAGGGTTAGACCTAGGAAAACAAGCAAACAAAAAATTCCCACTCAACTCTTTACTTGGGAATAAATAAAAAGAAAAATTTGATAATGACAGTCATTTGTAATTTATGATTGTAATGGAAAAGTACACTTGCTTGTCCCTGCTTCAATTGATTTTTTGAGCAAATCTACCATATTTTTAGGATAATTAATAGAAGCCATAAATCTTTGCAAGCTGTTTCTGCAAACAGCACAGCAATACAGGAACAGGAGGCTTCGAGGTTGCATCCTGTTAGATGTTTAGCTGAAAATTCCTTGCACCGCTTAACAAACGTGCCAAATGGAGCCCACCCGCAGCACATTGAAAACAACCGCTATCAAACGTTTACTTGGTTTCCCAATACTCCATGTAGTGAAGCCGTACTTTTCCATAATAGTCATTCTTATTTTATTTGCATTTATTAGCTTAAATAGGAATTAGATATGGTGCTGGTACTTCTGTCTTTTAATGTAGATTTTATTGAATGTAGCTTATGTGTTTAAGTTTCCTGGTACTGTTATTCATTTATGTATATAATATGTTACAAGATCAGTAGTTTTATATGTTTAAGCATTGGGTTGGCCAGAAAGTTCAATTTTTTCACTTACCATGGCTCTCGCAGTGCCTAGTTGGCTTTGACTTCGTTCAGAACCATTTTGGTGGATTGCGTGGTGACAGCTGTCATGTCAACAAGCATGTAAAAAAAAACTTATCAAAACTGGCGAATTTTTGTGCAGCCATTTTTAATATTGAAGGTATATTTGGTGAATTAACCTTTATTATTACAAGAAAGGTAAAAATGCAACTGAAACACAAAAAAAAAAGATTTGTGAAGTGTATGGAGAAGATGCTGTGACTGACTGAATGTATCAAAAGTGATTTGTGAAGTTTCTTGGTACTATTGATATTTTGGCCAAGAAACTCTTTGCTGTGGGGCTGTCTTATGCATTGGAAGATGTTTAGCAGCACCCCTGGCCTCTACCCACTAGAAGCCAATAGTGGGAGACAGCCAAGATACTCAAAATATCCACATCAATAAGGTTATTGGTGAAAATGAAAAATGTGTCTTTTATTTTACAGAAAAAATATAATGGACTTTTTGACCAATGCAGCATTTTCTTTTAACTGCATTTTATTAATGAATAGATAACTGTTGTTTCTAGAAGTTGCATTTTTTCAAAAATGCTGTAATAGCTCTTTTAATGAAAATCTATTTTTCTGCTTAAAGATATAAACCTCAAATATTTTAAGATAGTGTTTCACATCAAGAAGAAATAGAATGTAACTAGGCACTTAACACCACTTAAATAACCCTGCCTCCTTCACAACTTTTTCAATATTTCTCTGTCAATTGTCTGAGGAATTAGGAGTTTATTAGGTAGATTTAATATAATTCTGAGAAGATATAGAAGAATATCTACTATCTTGAAGTCTGGAAACTTACTTCTTACTTAAAAGTAGGAACAGCGACAACAAAGACGAGCTTACAGGATACAGAGGGTGAATGTTCACCAGCTCTGAAGATCTGGTCGCCCACACTGGTTGTCCAGCCATTAAATCCCAGTGGTCCAGGGAGACCCCAGATATATGTGAATTAACAGTGAAGCACCTTTGGTATCAGGTGCTAAATTTTACCGTGCGTTGTTCTTGGCAAAACTTGACCTCACAAAAGATTATAATCACTAGTGCAAGAACCTCTTTGACTCAGGTGCTTTTAATTGAGCATTTGGTTTCTTGTATAATTTTCCAACATTCTGGGGCATATGGTTTTCCAAAAACATCTTCATTAGTGAGAGTAATTAGGCCCTTTCTTTGGCCCTGACCTTCTTTCCCAGACTTGTCTTCTGCTACTTCTCTTCTGTTCACACCAGCCATGTAAAACCATCCTCGGATTCCCAAATACACTACATTTATTTATGCCTCTAGGACACTGCTTTGATATTTGTCTATATTATCCTTTTTTTAGTTTCTCTGCCAAAATACTACCCATTCTTCAAACCTCATCTCAAGTATTGCCACATATCTTTGACTTTGGTAGAATTTATTGCCTCCTTCTTGTTGAATCTATACTACTATATAATATCTCCATTAATACTTAGCATGTAAAATCATAATTATGTATTATCATTTAGGCACTCAATAAGCCAACATTTTCAAGTATAGCAACCTTTATGATAAAGATACCATTTATCTCAGTGGCCTAGGCAGTGCAACCTTGTTGAGTGAATAAAGGCGAGACCTCAGGAAATCTCCTTATGTAGCTGACAGACCTTAAAGAACTGTGAATTCAGGAGAGGCAGTGTCTCTAGTGTGCATCCCATTGGTGTTGACTCCAATCAAGACGAACAATATTCAGTCCTTGATATATCTACTCTACAAATGAAGAGCTATGCACGTTCCCAGAACTATGCAAGCTCTTGCTTGTGCATGACCAGCAGTCACTCAACTAAAAGTCAGTTCTACTTTTTTAGAAGCAACATTCACTGTCATTTATTATCATTGCCACACAGGATGCTTACATTGGTTTTAAAGTTCATTCTGCTAAGGGAATAAGGCTATTGCATGTGACCAAGCCAGATGTGGTGTTAGGGGATTGTATTCAGGAGAGTACTTTTGAGTTTGAGTAGTTGTTTGAGAAGCTGAGCGTCAGGCAGAGCCTGGGAGGAGGGTATGGAATTAAACTGGAAGAGTTCAGCATCGGTACGAGTGGGTCTGGCTAAAGGTCCGTATGTTCAGTACCTCTTATTTTAAATTATCACAGTGACTTCCGTTAAATTTGAGTTTCTCAAAGTCACTTTTTAATACTATTTGACCCTGTGTGTTTCATCTCAGTGTTGTTTTGATAAATAGATGACATTACAAGGCTGGACTTGGATTATTCTGTAAAAATCAACAACCAGCTGTCCAAAATTTGCCTCTCCTCTGCCCAGAAATTTGTGCTGCTTCAGCCAAGTCCCAACTGGAAGGAAGAGAATTGAACTTATGCTTGTTAATGACCAGCTAGCTCGTTAAACTGCAGTCTGCAGAGTTAGAATGTTTGTGTCGTGAATACAGGGCTCACCTTTAAAGTGTGATGTGGAGTATATCCTGTACCCGAACTGAAATTCTGTGACATGCAATGTAGATGAGGTTGGTGGTACAATTTTGCTTTCTCTCAAGGCTCGAGGAAGAGGACTTTTTCATCACTCTCAGACTTGGTGCTTTCGCCAACTAAGCTACCCTTATGCATTTGTTCTTTAGAAATTCTTGAAATACTGTCCAATTAAATTACTTGGAAAAATTCCACCCCGCTCACATTCTTCTCTTACTTCCATTTTCCATAAATTATTCTGTTTGATTTTGATTGCAATCAAGCAGTTATCTTTTGAAAATGAAAGCAGGCCCGCCAAAAAAGAACCACCTTGGATCAGTATATAGAAGACACTGAAGCCCAAATGAGGCAGAGTGAGGTCTGCGTGCTGAAGAGTGGCAGGCGTGTCTTCTTTCAAAGAGGCTCAACCTTGTACAAAGCAGTAGCAAAGTACACTTTGACTGTAATGGTTGCAATGCCTAGGTCTTCATGCTCGGAACGGGGATGGCACCTTAAACAGCAAAGGGAAGTTACGGTCGCAGATGGGATTAATGTGACTAATCAACTGACCCCAAGACAGAGAGAGTGGTCTAGGTCATCCAGGTGAGTCTACTGTAATCACAAGAGATCTTAAAAGGGAGGCAGACATGTTGGTGTCGGGGTGGTGTAGCGTGTAGTACTGGCCTTTGCTGACTTTGAAGTTAGCAGGAAGCCACCAAGTAAGAGATGGGGGGCCCTCTCTAGCACCCGGAAAAGGCAAGGAAACAGTTTCTCCTCTAGAGCCTCAGGAAAAGAACGCAGCTCTGCTGACATCTCGATCTAACCAGTGAGGTCCACGGGGGCCTTTGGATGCCTAGGATGGTGAGTTAATACATTTTGGTTGTTTCTGGCAATTAATAACAATATCAAAAGAAACTTAATTTTGTCCAGATTATCTTATTGTTTGGTCTCTAATTTATTAAGTTCTTATGTCAGTCTTTGGTAGTATTTCCTTACTTATTATTCGTGTGCCTTTGCGACCTCTGCTCTTACACTGGAGAAACATTTTCAGAGTTCCTTTGAACAATTCATTTGTTTGAAAACATCCCTTGAGTTCATACCGAGTGCCAGTTGTGGGGAACGCAGAAACTTAGTTGGGTTTGGGTCTGGGTGAGGGTAGGAAAAAGCAGCGATAGGCTTTAAAGGTGGAAATAAAATCTCTAGGAATAGAAAGATAGGAAAATTGGTAAATGTATGGTCCATAAATGGAAAAGACTAAAGCACATAAAGCTGCATACTGCCCGCCCCTCAGATAAGTGTGCCACACACCCATGCTTTCGGCTGTAGCCTGCGCCCACAAGTGTGTTCTCCAGATAAAATACCCTGGAGAGCATCTTCGTCCTCTGAAACAAGGCCTCCTATTCCACAAAGCCCATGCTATGTCACCCCTGCAGATCTGTTGTGTAGGATCAATGACTCTAGTCCTTTAAAATTTTTTTGAGCTATTTTCTAGCATAGCTTAAGGGAAGGCTATATCTGTTTAGACTCTTTGACCATCTGGTTTCTATTATGAGCCTTTATAAAATTAATTCCAGCTCACTATGACTGTATAATATCTATATACCCTGAAGTATGGCTCTATTCAGTTTGTGGAAATCAATACTCATAACTCCAATAATCCTTTGTCACCAATGACAAGTCATTATTCATTGACCACGAGCACACGATTTCTATTTCTATTGTTTCAATGTGATTTTCTTCCAAGAACTTTCTAATTTACACTTCTGAAATTGGCAAATGCACATTTGAAATTGCAGCTAGCCACCATGAGACTTCAGCAACGTTCATTGCAATCTACAAATGTTGTGACAGGTTGTGTGGGCACAGTTCAGGAATCAGAGGAATGTGTCAAGCCTCTCAATCAAACGGAAGCATGACTGTCATGATTTCTGAGGTGGCAGACATGCCAAGGCATCCAAGTACCAGGATGCCATCCAAGGCAGGTTTCTGGGAAGGAACAGCCCCTGCTAGGAACTCACTGTTGTCTACAGAAATCAGATTGTGTTCTGAACTCCATGTTCTGGTTTTCAAGTCACAAATAGCTTATGGTGACAGTAAGTTCCTACTCCAAGCACGATCTTATTTTCAACATTGTTAATTCACATAACTAGAATGAAGTTGGAGAATTTTCATATTTTCTTCCATTCTTCTTAGGTCTCTTGAGAGTCAGGAGACAGGTCAGAAAATAACTGCAATTACACTTTATTGTTTATTATTCTGTCCCAGGATTCATGAAAACTCCATCTACAGTAGTTTATTGCTTTAAATGTACCGCATGTGGACATTCAGTGTTTATCAGTTAAGAGTTGTACTTATCCCGAGGGCAGAGTATATATTTACTTTCTTGAAAGCACTCATTTTGTTGGTGGGTTGATTGGTTCATTTAGCACAGCTGTTCCTCACAGTGTAAAGGTTAACCAAAATAAATTCTTGGCAACAATATTTTTTCCTCAAAATAATCCTTTGCAGCTGAAATTCTTATTCTGGATAATGTTGATTTCATACACTTATGTACCACTTAGAATTTTCTATAGAGCTTTTACATTATTTATATTTTAATATATAAGAACTCAGTAA
>VMDR010026336.1:0-14067 GCA_007922815.1 Macrotus californicus
CTCCCCTGACTGATACAGGAGGGAACCCAGGGGCTTCCCCTGCCAGTATATGTGGGGCCCTGGGAGAGAATAATTAGGATAATACACCAGACCAGGGGCAAATAGGCACATGTGCTAGGCACAGACAGGTCATGACTGGAGGGCACTCCAGCAATGAGCAGAAGAGGGTGCATGAAACGTCAAATTCTGACAGACATCAAAACAAGGGAAATATTCTTCACTTGGGATGGTAGTGAATTTACCGGCTCAGTTCCAGGAAAGTCTCAAGGGAGGTTTAAGGGGTCTAGAGTCCTATCACATGTGCTCACAGCTGCCATCTCTTTCACCTGTCAAAACGAGAGGATGGAAATGCCATGGCAATGTCTGTGGAAGGGAGACCACAGGTTGGGTCACTGTGACTGCTGTGAGGGCCTCCTGCCCAGCAGTGGGAGGCCTGCCTTGCCCACTGGGTCCATGGAGAGGCGAATGCCTGGTGGTAACTGCCTCATGCCTTTACTACACTGCTCTCAGACTCGGCTGGGATCCCTAAAGGGGGCTGCAGTCCTGTGTCAGAGTCCCTGGAAAAGTATGCTGTCTACCAGGAGGTGTTTTCAGACACAAAACGAAGCCGTTGCTCTGTTTTCCCGCCAGGTGTATATACTTTATTGCTGAAGCTGAAGTTGAGATCTTGTGCAAATTAAAAGGCATAAACTTATGGTAAAGTTGCTATGGGCCCTTCATCTTTCTTTCTGGTCCCCCTTGTTCTCTGTGAAGAAGAAACTCCGAGTTTGCTGCCTCGGATGGAGTGTGTTGTCCCCCTCAATCCCAGCAGCTGAGGCCTTTGGAGAGTGAAGCCTTGGGGTGCTAGTGTTTCACCCACATCCAAGAGGTTGGCGAGTAGCAAACAACCTTTAATATATGGAATTGCAAGCACCCTGGTCAAACTCTGGGGAAAGCATCATTACCTAAATAGTTAACATACTGATTAAATGTTTCCCAAGCTCTGTTCCATAGAACTCACGTTCCAGAAGACTTAAGTAGGTGCTCTGCTGCTAAGGGGTTCTGAACTCAAAGTGTTTGGGGGTCCATTGTATTCTCTATTCCTCCTCAGTGACTTGAACTGCTTGTTCAAATCTGGCTAACAACACTGACAAACTGCTTGAGGCTCTGACAGGTGCTCAAATTAAAAAATCTCTTTGACTCAAATAAATTTAATTAGGTGGGACCTTAACTGTGTTTTTCTCAAATTAGTTTAAATTTGACGATGAGCCATTTTTAGTGCAGCAGCATGATTAACATCCTGAGAAACAATGAACCTTGACATACTGATTGAAGGGTTGCTACCCTAATTTATTCCTCACGACTCAGGGCAGGACGACCTCTGGCGTTGCCCAAGGGAATAAATTTGCGAGACTAGGAATGGAGTTCACAGGCCATGTTCAGTCCAGCCAAGATATTCGCCTGCAGTCCCTCAAAGAATCAGCCCTTCTCCAGAGGGATACCCCCAGAATAAGCAAAGATATTCATGAATTTCCGGGATTCGTTGGTCATTACCAACTGCTTATTCAATCTAGTTTTCTATTTTACTCTGCATGTCCTAGTAACCGCTCATCTCAAGATCAGCAAGGAATTCACCTGGTCAGTCATGATGGAGGCCTGCTGATGTTCAAAGATGTCCGTGGGGGACGGAATACTGCCTTTCCACTGCCGGGGTCCACATTCTAACCTTAGAGCCTGTGACTACGTTATCTGACACGGCTAAGGGACTTGGCTGACATGGTTACGTTAAGGATCTTGGGATGGGGAAATTGCTTGTATTATCTCTGTGAGTGCAATGTAATCACAAGGGCTCTCATAAGAGGGAGAAAAGAAGGTCAAAGGTGGAAAAAGAAGATGTAACAGGGGAAGCAGAGGTTGGAGTGACACACATTGAAGATGGAGGGAGGATCATCCAAGGAAGGCCAAGGAAGTCAGGCTGCCTCTAGAAACTTGAAAAGGCAAGGAAATGCACTCTCCCTCCCCTAGAGCCCCCAGAAAGAATGCAACCCTGTCTGCACTTTGGTTTTCGTCTGGTAGGACGTAGTTTGTACTTTTGACCTCCAGAGCTGTAAGTAATAAACTTGTGCTATTTTAAGCTTCTAAATTTGTGGTGATTTGTTACAGTAACAATAGGAAAGTAATTCAATGCCTTCATCCTGTCCTCTCTCCACCTGGCCCAGACTTGCATGATCCAACCTAGAGCACCCTCTCTAAAAGGAGATTATTCTGAACTGGGAGGAGCCAGCTCCTAACACCTCATACTTTCTGCCTACCTCTGAGCTGGGCTCCCCATGAGAACCATTACCCCATATGGGAGTAAGTCTTATTGGCTGAGTTCCATGGCTGCTGCCTCCAGGCATAGAGGGACAGCCACAAAGGGCATGCTCAGACCACCAAAAGCAAGAGCAGTTGAGATAGACGTAAGAGCACAGGTTCAGAAGAGGGGCAGTGTCTGGGACAGGGACTTTCTGTGATGGGTTTGATTTTATCTTCTGAGCATACTGTGCAGCTAGCACCCTGAGCAATCCCCTACCTGGCACCTAGAGCGCATGTCAAGAGATAGCCCCATTCCGGTAAGTTCTGTGACCAGAGGGAGTTGTGGACATGCATTTTGGACAACACAAGCAGAAACAATATGGCAAGAGCAGATGTGGAAAAGGTATGTATCTACACATGTGACACCTGAGATTTAGGGCCACTCGGAGCTAGCCCTAGGAGGCCCAGTAAGTCGGCATGTCTTGCCCTTTAGCATCTGGTGGTCTGTATACAGCGTCATGAAAATGATCACATCTATCCCCTTCACACACTCTCATCTGCATCAGCTGTACTCTGTTTTAACAAGATCTCCTGTCTCCATGGATTCCCAAGTCCCTTCTTGTTTTCTTTCTTTTTGTTTGTTTGTTTGTTTGGGGTGGGAGGAGTAGAGGGCATTGTTTCCTTTTTTGGTTTCATCCCTTGGTGGGCATCCTGGTTTTTGAAGGTGGTTTCAAAGCCTTTCTTAATGCTCGCTTGCCACTCTCTCCTTCCCACAGATTGTGGCCAGATGGAGATTATCAACCAGCTTCTGGAGTCACATTTTTGCTGCTGTGCTTCCAAAGAGAGTATGCTGAATTTGCCCATTTCCCCAGAGATGATCAGGTCAGAGGAATGCGTGTGGCAACCCACCTCTCCCTTCACGTAAGACCCTAATGGTTTTAGATTTTTTACTTGGTAGAGTGGAGGATACCCTAAGCCTGGCCCACCAGAGCCAGGGTCTCAACCCATTCTCCCTGAATGGACAGGGAGAATCAACTAATCATCAGCAATTCCTCAAGCCTTTATGCTCATTTAACCACGTATGATGAGGTTTTATGGCTGAGAAGCCAGACTCTCCCTTCCTGGGTTCTTGGGTGTGATGGGAGTTGCTGCAGGCATCTGGATTCCAGCCCTTGCTCCTTCACTGCCCTGGGTCATTTCCCATTTGACCTACCAGGCCTCAGTTTCCACTCTGTTTAACTTATGCTTGAATCTTGACCCTCTTCAATTCACAAATTATGATGTTTGCTCATCAGCTGACAAGGGGAGAAGCATCCACTTCATTCCTGGGCTCCTCTTCTGGGCTCCTGAGAAGCTGAGCAGGATATTCCTTGACATCAATGGCTCAGAGAGGAAGATAAGACAGGGAGATAACAAGGGGTAAGTGGTATCATGGATACTAGGGAAACGGGAGACCTCGCTGGGTGGTATGGCCTGAATGAATGTTTGTGGTACACCTCTAACTCATATGTTGAAATCCTGATGCCCAAGATGGTGATACTAGAAGATGGGGCCTTTGGGAGGTGCTTAGGTCCTGAAGGTGGAGCCCCAGTGACTGGGACTAGTGTCCTTATAGAAGAGGCCCCAGAGAGAGCCCTTGCTCGCCCTGCCCTGTGAGGACACAGCGAGTAGTCGGTAGTCTGCGACCCAGAAGGTGGCTCTCACCCCACCCTGCCGGCAGCCTGATCCCAGACTTCTAGTCTCAAAAACTGTGAGAAATGAAGTTTTGTTGTTGATAAACTACCCAATCTGTGGTATTTTGTTATAGCAGCCCAAATGGTCTGAAAACACTGGGTGAAAAGGAAAAAACAAGAAATGTGGTTTCACTGGGTAAAAATAATAATAATTGAAGCATTCATGAAAATATCTATATCTAATTGTTCTGTAGCATACAACAAGTACATACATTGGTATATATGTATTATGTTAATATTACTATACTGTCACTTTGGATTTCCCCAATTAACCCTCTCTGAGTCAGCTCAGCCTTCGTGGCTTATTGCTCTTGCAGTGTGGTCATCTCTCTCCAACCTAGAAAATTAGTGGGCAGAGATGCCTGGGGTTGATGAGTTATCAGCTCTATGCCTTGACATTGCGCCTGGAGATGCAGGGCAGAGGTAGCTTGGTGGTTTCTCAGTCCAAGGTTGAGTAAACAGATGTCCCGGAGTTGATTTTCCCCAGAATAATTGCATACAATGAGCACAAATGTTTAATTAATCAGGAATCTTGTGCTTATTATCTTTTCACTGGGTTTCCACTGATAATGACCCAGAGGAAAATTCTTTTCCTTTGTGTGGATGATATTTTATTTAAAGGTTTTCATTTCATCATCTGACTCCCTCCTCTTTTCCAGTGAGGGGGGGAGAGAGAGAGAGAGACTGAACGAATGAATACCTGTGCCACCCACACAAGGAAGGCACACCCAGGCTCGCATCTGCAGAGAGGCAGCGCTGCGGCTGGATGGAAGGCATTTTCACCACTCCAGTCAATCTCAAAACAACGCTGAGGTCAGAATAAGTCAATATTTTATATTCACTTGGTACCAACTTCCCCTAAATCAAAGTTGGGAGGAAGGAAGGGGAGTTAAGGAAAGGTTTGACATACAGGAACATGGGAAGACAGTTGTGTATGAAATTAGGTCTGAGTTTTCAGCACTGAACGTTGCAGTTCAGGCTGGCTTACTAATGAAGGACCTGCTCCTCTAACCTGGCACACGGCACAAAACATTAATCAGGACATTGTTTGCATTAAAGGGCTGAATTTTCCAGCGAGTAATCATCAGGGAAACCTAGTCAAGGGCAAACAAGGACGGCAGTCCTGATTAATTAAACATCTTCACCGGGGCTAAAAGTAAGACTTACCCTCTTGGATGCACAAGAGCTATTGATATTAATGCCACATGTAGAATTGGGAAAGGTTGTTTGCTAAAATCCTCTCTGTACGGGAAGCTCAGCATTCAGGGTATATCAGGTTATGTCGTTCCACGTTATTTCGGCTTTTTCCCGTGTCACTAGGTGTAGGGAATTGTGGGCCAGGCAACGGTGTGCACCGAAGAACTTCAAGGAGAAAGCAGCATTTGAGCTAGGCTTGAAGCACAGGTCGAACAGAAACGTGGAGATCTGGGGGAAGCTATCCCTGAAAAGGCCTTCCTGAGAGGGGGGCTAGCATGAGCAGAGGCAGGATGTCTACACCTGTAGGGAGGGCCTTGATAACCCCAAGTTCTGGTCTGAGTTCAGGGGTTGTCAAGGTTAGTGGGAATTGGGGCTGCAAAATAAGGCTGAATGCCAACCTGAGGAGTGGGAGGTTCATTCTGAAAGCCACGGGAGCTGTTGGAAGTTTCTCAGGTGGGGAAGGGAAGTGGCAAGACCAGACAGAGTTTTCCAGAAGACAGTCTAGATTAGCGGGGGGTAGATGACTGCATAGGGAAGAGACCGATGAGGTGGGGGAACTGTTAGGATTGTGCTGAGTTACAGATCAAGTTCAAGGGGTAAAGGATCCTCACAGATAAAACCTGACGCAGAAGAGCTACTTTAAGGTTGCCAGACAACATACAGGACATCCGTATTTGGGATATATTTTGAGTAAAAATTATTTGTTGGTTATCTGAAATCCATATTTAACTCGGCGTTCTGTATTTTTATTTGTTACATCTGGCAGCTCTAGCTGCTGTCGGTCACCTTGTGAGGCAGCTCTGAGAACGTACCTCTCAGATCTCCAGCTGCAGGGGACAGTCACTCATTAGCTGAGGCCTCAGCTGCTGCGCCCTGAAGCTCCTGCACTGGAGCCGGGCATGAGCCCCCAGGGCCTGCTCTCAGCCACAACTCAGCACGCAGGGGTGCTAACACACCAGGCTCCTCTGATGAGTGACTTCGGATCTAGGACTCCCCAGAGGCCTTGCTGAATTTGCCTCGGCACGGCACCTCTGTCCAAGATGCTTGCACCCGGCCTGCCTTCTCTCCTTTTCATGGGGTCAGACCTGCACTGCTGTCTGGCAGCTCTCCCAGCCTGTCCAGGCCCCTGCCACATTTTCTCTCCCAGGCCTTTGCCCTGGTAAAGCTTTGCATATCTAATCCCACCTTAACATCTGCTTCATGGAGGATATCCCTGTCTTGGTATTGGGCAAATGTACCTGGTGTGCAAACGGAAGCTGTGAGGAGCTGGCTGGGGACAGGTCACGATTTGTAGGTGTGGAGTAGGAACCAGTGAGGGGTGTAAGGCAGCAGGTGGCAAAGGAGAGAAGGGAGGGATTTGGAAGGGGCAAAATTTTCTGGTTTGGACTAGTTTTACTTAGTCCTCAGTGAAGAGCTCACATCAAAAATCTTTCAGGGCACATTGAAAAATGCTCATGTTTCGTGCTTGAGTTAGATCTTAGGTGCTGTTCAAGCAGCTGTGATGCCGGTGCCCAGTCCTGGTGGAAGAACGTTTGACAGGGTCATCGGGACAGGAAACAGATTCTGCTTCTAGAGAACTCTGATAAACAGGTAGTGACTTTGGAGGGCTGCGCTGAGAAGGACTGTGTGGCCATGTGGGAGGGCACTGGGATCGATTAATGTGGTCTCTCCTGGGTGAGAGCAGGGGCGGTGGCCCAAAAGTGCTGTGCCTGTCAGCCCTGCCTGTGGGGGTGGCGACCTTCTGAGCCTGAAAGGAAGCCGGGGCTGTGGTCTGGGAAGGAGGCAGGAGGGCCTTACGGAGCGGGGGGTTGGAGAGGGAAAGGTAGGGAGGTGAATGTGAGACTAGAATGAGCCAGACCTGGGAACAAAGCTGGTGCACAAAGTAAAGGGGAGGGAAGAGTCAGAAAAGACTTTGAGGTTTCCAGGACTGGTGTGCTCTGCGCACGTGTGTTTATCTGATCAGGCCGTAAGCTTCCTGCTAACTGGGGCTGGCAATTCGAGCTGCTCTGCAGATACCTAGTAGTGGCAGCAGCAGCAGAGCAGCGTTACCAGTGCCACTCTGACTTTCTATAGTCGTTATACGTGTGTGCGCACGCGCGCCCGTGGAAAGTTTGGATGAATAGACTCATTCACCTGCGTTCATTCAATTGCAATCATTTAAATGCACACATTCATATTGAGTGATATACAGGTTTGTTCTTTATATGTACATATGTAAATGGTAATTTCATCTGTTCTGAAGTCACTTCAAAAGGAAACCCTGAGGATATAGTCCACTATAGACATGTATTATTCAATTTCTCTTTACTGAAAATAGAACGTATTGATTTGAGTGGGTTTAGATTAAGAATATGAACAACGCTTGATATTCAAGGCAGCAGTTTGCATAGTTGTAGTAAGGACAAAGGAGCATCTGTCCGCCGCGCCTCACACCAGGAGGCCCCGTGCTTGGTTAGGCGTGCACCCGCAGGGAGGGAAGAGGGTGACAGAGCCTCTGGGGCTGGTCGCCACAGAACTCAGAGGACTGACTCACTTCCCTTCCCGAGATGCCGACCATGGTTTGTGGAGGTGGCTCACCACACTGGCAAGGCTCTTGCCATTCCTGTTTCATGTGATCTTGTCCCAAGGTGCCAGCTCCTGGCTTTCCATCTTAGGAACGCATACATTTTTTTTTCAAGAGGGTGGAGGGAAAATCAACATGAAGATTAATGGACTCAAAGCAGAGAGGGAACAAAAATACTGGAAACTTCTGCCCATGATTCAATTTTCAGGGGCACAAGAGTCTGGAGACAGGAGAACCAAATCTAGTTCTGGGGCCAAGGTCTTGGGTTTAAGAGATCATTCAGAGGACCGAATTCAACATAGCCGTGAAAGTAATCATCGCTGAATTATGCCTGCATTCTCTCTCTCTTTATGGTGGTGGGGGCTTAGCTTTAAAATGAATGTTAAGTTTTAAGAGAATTCATTTAAAAATAAGTTCTTCAGCTTGCATTTATAAAAGTAACTTCTCCCAACTGGAACACAAACACGTGTTCCCCATATGTGGTCATTCTATTGTACCACATGCCACTTCTGAATACCACACAAAAGTCGGTCACTAATCTAATTTTAAGTAGCATGGGAAATTGCTAGTGAATAGCAAATTCAATATTCCATACCAGGAAAATATTTAAAAATGTTCGGTACAGATCTAATAATAGGTGTTAGGTCGTATGTATCTGGACCAGCGGGACCACACTTCACTGCACATACCGGCGATAGTATGACCAACTTCGGTCTCGGTGTTTATTGTGATATGCTAAATTACCTGAGTCTGTTGTACCTTGATTTCTTTCTGAAAAACTCAAGTTGTTCGTTACTAGAGAGCTGCTTTCTCAACTGGATCTGTAGAGGGATTTAGGGAAATCACAGGTGTGAATTTCTTATAGGCCCCCAGAGGACAGACATAGAATGTGTTTCCCAGCTGCAAGAGGTACCCTGAATTCTAATATGTAACCACTTCCTGAGGGGCGGGTATAATCCCTGGCTGCCAAACAGGGCCATTTTTGTAGAGGCTCAATTAGGTAAAACATGTTGAGGTGGAAGAGATACCGTGTGCCGGGCTCATGCCCTCGCCGCCTGGGTTGTGAGGATGTGGCAACTCACAGGGCTCGGCTGCATAGGCAGCAGCAGCCCATAGACCTGGGCAGGGACTGACCTTGCCCTTTGTTGGCTACTGCCGCCTACTCTCGCCTCCCACAGGGAAAGTTGGCCAAAATGGTGTCAAATGGGCCCCCAGAGAAACATTATCAAAGGCCTTTTTGTCTCAGAGCGCATCAGTGCCGAGGAAGGGAATGTTATGCATGGCACATGCATGGATGGGCTTTCAACCCACCCAAGTCCAAACCTCATTTTCTCTCTGGGAGAGAGGAAGGTGGCAGGAGAGGGAGCCAAGAGGCCGAGATGCTGCCAACATTCAAGTGGGAAGGGCCCCCTCTGGAATGAGCACATTGGCAGACGAATAAGGCAGAGAAACGAATTTAAGAAATGTTGCGGTGAATGAGACACTGAGATTTATTTGAAAATGAAAGATTTATGAAAATAGCCTGGTATCAGAAGGAAAAAAATACTTGAGTTGGAGTAGATGATGGTTTCAGAGCTGGGATGATGTGGAACTTCAAGAGGGTGATGTGGCAGGGAGGAAGAGGCGAGCGGCCCAGGAGAGAGTCCCTGGGAGGGTGTCGTGCGAGGGCATGGCTGTAGACAGGAGGCTGGCTCCTCGCCCCACTTCCACATGGTTCCCGTGACCCGGGAATTGATTTCCTCTTCTGTTCAGGAAAAGGGTACCGAGACCCACTGTGGCAAGGCATGGAAGTCTATGCTGTCTTCAAGAAGCAGACAGGAAATTGATAGGGAGGAAAGGGTATGCTCAGGGCAGCTGCAGGGGTGAGGCAAAACAGGGACTGAGGGACAGTCTCTTTAGGGCCTGGATCCCAGCTTTAATGAGCTCTGGCAGTTTTCTTTCCAGGTGCCAATCCCGCCCCCGTTCCACATTCCCAGAAGGGCAATTTCAGTTGTTCTGTCCTGGGACATGTTCTTAGCCCTTGGCCAGAGGAGGGCACCCAAACCATGAACAATGGTAGAGAGGTGCTTCAGGAGAAAACTGAGGGGCTTTTATCAGCAAAGAGGAAGTCAGAGCTGGGCAAGCAAGGACAGGTGCCCACTCCATAGGGGTGGGACGAAGACACCACAAGATGTCTTGTGTACCATGGGGATCATGGAATGGAAGAGGTTAATGCTGGCGTGACATTGTGACCTCCTTTATTTCTCCCAAGGGCCTGAGAGAGAGGAAACCAAGTGAGGACTCAGAAAATGTCCCAGACTCACATCCCCCCAGGGGCTGACATCCAGCCGTGGGGCCCCAGAGCAAGAGTGTCTTCTGTCTCTGTGGTGCTCCCATGGGGAGCTCCAGCGGGGGGAGGGGGGAGGGTGGAATGGCATATCCCAGCCTGAAACTGCTTTGGCGTCCCGAATGCTTGATCTGTGCACAATAGTCTTTTCACTTACGCTTCTTAATATAAAATTAAAGTCCGAGTGCTTATCCCATATTGTAAATATTTTCAGGAATGCTGGGAGAGGGGGAACTGCCACCCAGCAGCATTTCTGGGAAGAATGACCTGGGAAAGGAAGGTAAAACATGCAAGGCTCAGTCACCCCCTTTGGCCACTGCCGAGCACCTCCTTGTTTCTGCAGCGAGAGGCTTGGTTCCAGTTGTTATGTGGCCAGGTTCCCACTGACAGCCTGTCTAGGAGCCCCCACTCCCACTTCGATGAGAGGTTCCAAGAGGGAGGCTATCTAATTTGACACACATTTGACACACAGATTTGACACATTCCACACATTCTTGTGTTTGAATAACACCACCTGTAAGCTGGTGAGATGGTGTTTTCAACGGGTGGTAACCCAGGAAGCTGCCCTTCTCACCCCATTGTGGGAAGGGCAATCTCACACATTTTTTTCCACAGTAATTTGATTTCATCGGAGAACAACTGCAAGAGTTACTGTTAGGAATGCAACTCAGCGTTCAATGTTGAGGTCATTATTGACATTAGATGTTCTAGGTCTGGACATAGTCGAGTTCTATTAAAGTCACCAAGGAAGCCTCCTGTTGTGAGTTCTGATGGAGATTACCCGGATCCTGGGAGACAGGTGGTTTGAGTGTTTCGAAAAGCCCAAACAGCCTAAAAGTTTGCCTCACAAAGCTCCTCTGGCCTCTGGGTTGTCACTGCAATCATATTTTTCATGCAATGGGTTTTATTTTTTATTTTTAAAATCTATTTTATTGATTATGCTATTACAGTTGTCCCAATTTTTCCCCCTTTGCCCCTCTCTGCCCACTACCCTCCTTCCCTCCAGCAATTCGGACCCCCTCACCACCTGCTTAGTTCATGTCCATGGGTCATGCATATAAGTTCTTTGACTTCTCCATTTCCTATACTGTTCTTGACATCCCCTGTTTATTTTGTACCTACTATTTATGCTTCTTAATCCCTGCACATTTTCCTGTTCTCCCCTTTCCCCTCCCAGTTGATAATCCTCCACATGATCTCCATTTCTATGATTGTGTTCCTGTTCTGGTTGTTTGCTTACTTTGTTTTTTTTTAGATTCAGTTGATGATACTTATGAATTTGTTGCCATTTTAATGTTCATAGCTTTGATCTTCTTTTTCTTAAATAAGTCCCTTTAACATTTCATATAATAAGGGCTTGGTGATGATGAACTCCTTTAACTTTATCTTGTCTGGGAAGCACTTTATGTGCCCTGCCATTCTAAATGAGAGCTTTGCTGGGTAGAGGAATCTTAGTTGTAGGCCCTTGCTTTTCATCACTTGGAATACCTCTTGCCAGTCCCTCTAGCCTGCAAAGTTTCTTTTGAGAAATCAGCTGATAGTCTCATGGGAACTCCTTTGTAGGTAACTGTCTCCTTTTCTCTTACTGCTTTTAAGATTCTCTCTTTATCTTTAACCTTTGGCATTTTAATCATGATGTGTCTTTGTGTGGTCCTCTTTGGGTCCAACTTGTCTGAGATTCTCTGTGCTTCCTGGACTTGTACATCTATTTCTTTTGCCATATTAGGGAAGTTTTCTTTCATTATTTTTTAAGTAAGTTCAATTTATTGCTCTTCCTCTTCTTCTTGCACCCCAGTGATTTGGGTGTTGATATGTTTAAAGTTGTCCTAGAAGTTCCTAAGTTTATTCTCATTTTTTTGAATTCTTCTTTCTCCCTGCTATTCTGATTGAATGCTTTTTCCTTCCTTGTGTTCCCAATTGTTGATTTGATTCTCAGCTTCATCCTCTCCACTGTTGGTTCCCTGTAGATTTTTATTTCACTTTGTTAACCTTCATTTTTTCCCTTATGTTTTTGCCATAGTCAGTGAGTTCTTTGAGCATCCTGATTATCAGTGTTTTGAACTCTGCTTCTGATAGGTCAGTTATCGCCATTTTGTTTAGTTTATTTTGTGGGGTTTTGTTCCATTCTTTCATTTGGGCCATATTTCTTCAATTTGGCAGCTTCCCTGTGTTTGTTTTCTGTGTATTAGGTAGAGCTGCTTTGACTCGCTGTCTTAGAAAAGGCACCTATAAATTGTGGGGCCAGGGTGGGGCAAACTGCTTCACTGCTTTGTGGCTCTGTGTGGTGGGAGGGCTCGGAGAGGGGGCACTGCTGCTGCCTGGCTTCTGGAGGTTTGCCTGGCACTTGCCCTGGTTCCAGTCACTTCATCTACTTCCTGTATGTGACTGGTGCCCTTCTAGCTGCTGCCCTGGTGGTGACTTCCAGAGTGGGTATATTTGTATACATTCTAAGTCAGTGAGGGTCCTTTAAGTGGATTCCTGAAAATCTGGCAGTTTCCTCCTCTGTCCCAACCCCCACTGGTTTTTACAGCCAGAAGTATGAGGGTTTATATTCCTGGTGCTGGACCCCTGGGCTGGTGGTCTGGTCTGGGGCTGGGATAGCTCACTCCCAAGGTACCCCTCCCAATTTGTATCCACCACATTCGAGTGTGGAACTGCCTTTCCTGCCACCACTGATGCCGCCTCTCTGCACCACACCCTGTTCCACTCCTCTCCACCCATCTCTGTAACTCCCTGCCTCCTACCCATCTGGATGAATGTGACCTCTTTAAGTCCTTGGTTCTGGGCCTTCCATGCAGCTCAGTTTTCTGACAGTTGTGGTTGTTATCTGTTTTGAGGACTAGTTGTCATTCTCTCTGTGGTTGTGCGAGGAGGCAGAGAGTGTCTCTCTATGTCTCCATCTTGACTGGAAGTCTCATGTCATGGGTTTTACTCTCCAGAGTTTTTACATGTGGAATCCTTTATCCAGTTTTAAGGTTCTGGGAACAAAGGTGAGTTGGGGGAATGGAGTCTAACCTCCCTCTTCCCTAAACCAAGCTTAATAAATTTGCAGCTTGAGTGGAAACATAGCATACTTGATATGCACTTTGATATTGAGATCAAGTCTGCTAGCCTCCATCTTTCAACCAGATGACTACTCCTAAGAACTTTTACCAAAGAAATTTGGGAGATGCCATTAGTAGACTGAATCTAATGTGTGGTACATTTATTAAAAAGAAATCCTTGGTAAGCACTCCTACTCAACATAGTATTGGAAGTCCTAGCCACAGCAATCAGACAAGAAAAAGAAATAAAAGGCATTCAAATTGGAAAGGAGGAAGTAAAACTGTCATTGTTTGCAGATGACATGATAGTGTACATAGAAAATCCTTTAGACTCCACCAAAAAACTACTCAACCTAATAAGTGAATTTGGCAAAACAGTGGGATACTAAGTCAATATTCAGAAATCAAAGGCATTTTTGTACACCAACAATGAAATATCAGAAACAGAAATCAGGAAAAAAATCCCATTTGATACAGCAACAAGAAAAATAAAGTACCTAGGAACCAACCTAACCAAGGAAGTAAAAGACCTGTACTCAGAAAACTATACAACACTGAAGAGAGAAATTAAGGAAGACACAAACAAATGGAAGCATGTCCCATGCTCATGGATAGGAAGAATTAACATCATCAAAATGGCCATACTACCCAAAGTGATTTATAGATTCCATGCAATCCCTATTAAAGTACCAATGACATATTTCACAGATATAAAACAAACATTTCAGAAATTTATATGGAACCATAAACGACCCCAAATAGCTGCAGCAATTTTGAGAAAGAAGAACAAAGCAGGAGGGATAACAATACCTGATATCAAACTGTATTACAAGGCCACTGTAATCAAAACAGCCTGGTACTGGTATAAGAACAGACACATAGACCAATGGAACAGAATAGAGGGCCCAGAAATAAACCCAAGTCTCTATG
>VMDR010026338.1:0-14064 GCA_007922815.1 Macrotus californicus
TATGGCAGCAGAAGACGGTCATAGCCATAAAAGTTTATAAACTACATTTGATGTCTTTTTCTTGAAGCCAGAGTGCAAGATGCACTGTTCTCCTAATCTTTCCAATACTGCTGTTGACCCTTCATATTGTTTGGCAAAGGCCATCTTGGAAATGCCTATTCTGGTTGGTTCTCTGCCATATAGCGTAAACACACAGGTCCTGCAAAGATGGCGCCTGCTTGAACGCTGGTGATGCTTGAGTGGTAAATTGCAGAGCCAGGCGACTGAGACTTTACATAACAAAAAGCTCCATTTTCAGAGTCCCTGGTCAGATGTTTAAGTCGAGTGAATTTTCCATCCACGTCCGGTTGTTCACAAAAGTGGAACCTACCATTTTTTAAAAAAGATTTTATTTACTTCTTTTTAGACAGAGGGAGAAAAACATCAATGTGTCGTTGCTCCTCACATGCCCCCCAACTGGGAACATTGCCCGCAACCCAGGCACCTGCCCTGACTGGGAATCAGACCACAACCTTTTGATTCGCAGGCCAGCATTCAATCCACCGACCCACCCCAGCCAGGGGTGGTAGCTTCCCTCTGAGTGCTCAACTCTAGTGTGAAGCATTTTACCGTGGGAGTGAAAGTTCAAGCTTAAATGATAACGGTCATTAGAATGATCCTGAGCAAACAATGAACCATCTGGTACAGTTACCAGCTACTTCCCCACGTCCCAGCATGTAATGTGGTTGGTCTCTAGTACCATTCTTATTTTGCAAGGCGTTTTTTTTCAGCTCACCGGTAAAGCTTGTTCCAACCCCATGACCAATACTTTCCACTGAGTCAAACTCTTGCAACGCCAGAGCAGAGTCAGGATAAAAATGTAAATGGCAGCACATGCTTTCTGCCACATGGTCATCTGTGCTGCTTTTGAGTCCACTGAGGTTCCTTTGGATTTTATAATTCTGCATTGGAGGTAGCAATGGAGAGTGTGGAGGGACATCATCAGAGTTGCCCTTGGGCTCTGAAATGTGACATGTGTGGTGCCATTCAGTGATCCATGAAGATCTCTGGGGACGCAACTAGGTCCTGTCTACCAGATTATTGTTTTGGAGAAACAGTCCTCTGCAACTTGAGAAGCAACTGCAGAAACTTCCACTGGAGCAGCTGTCCGGAAATAGCTGGATGATCCTTCCAAAGGATACATGGCCTCATCTGCCTGCCCAGAATGCCAAACGCAGTCTTCAGGCGAAGTCCGAGAACTCCAGCACGTGTTCATCGAGGTGGAGATGCGAGTCTCCATTCCGAGATCCTGAAGTCCTGAATGAATTTTGTTCTTGGGCACTCCGGTTCAGGCGAAGACGGCGACTATATTTTCGAACATCATTCTGTGCTGGGCTTGGTTTGGAAGCGGTGAGCAAGGCTTTGGCTCTCACCTCCTCCAGTTTGATACGCGCCTCCTCAGAGTTTGTAGGTCAAGAGGCCAAGGGGTAGGTCGCCAGTGATGATTGTGATGGAAGTGGGCCTTATTGAGCTTTGAGCTTTCACATCTTGAAAGAGTATTGGTGCCCAGAGAGGAAAGCTATTCCCATCTGGCAGAGCTCCCGGAGGGTGCTGCTCCGCTTGCCTTTCTGCTTTTGTTCTGCAGAAAGCCGCCTTTTAAATACACTCGTTAGGCTGTCACTCTTTGATCTTATTTTCCACCTTTTTCATCTTCACTGTGGATGTCACAGCTGGCCATATCTTTACCATAGCAGCTACCAAATAAGGAGTCGAGATTTCCCTAAATTCACTGGCTAGTGATGACTGTCGCACTCCCATGAAATCCGTTTGTTCTTTACTTTTATTCAGGCTCAAAGATTTCTGGAAGGTTTGAGGACTGATTTTCCTAGTTAAGCCTAGTTACCTAATCCGGAGGCACGCATCTCTCTGGAATATTAGCCCCAAACATTCGGAGAGGCTGCGGTGCTACATGCACGTATTTTCCCAGTTTCATTTAACCTTCGCAGCCATGTTCCGCCTGCGGCGGCGCCGGCGGCAACGGCAACAGCGGCGGCGGCGGCGGCGGCGGCGGCGGCGACAGCGGCCAGAGCTTGTCCCCGCTCGCTCACTCGCCCAGCGAGGGCGCAACTGCTGCGCGACTGCTGTGCGACTCTGCCGAATGGGAGCTGTTTAAAGCCTGTAAAAGTGTGGCAATTTGTTACACAGTAGCAGAAAATGAATACACCCTTAGTGCTGTGATTATTGTAGCAAACTTTGGAACTGGGATTGAAGAAGCGGCTGATTGATTTTAGATGCTTCTGAATTCAGACTTGCTGCACGGAAAACGGAGGGGGATAAACAATCGGCGTCAAACACGACACACAAAAGCGTCCCCTTCAATGCGCAGGTCAGGCCTTCTTCGTCACCCTCCTCCGGATTGACGTGACTCTTCCTCTCGCCCCCAGATATTTATAGGCACTAACGTATTTCACCACCTAAATGATATTCGTCTCTTTTATGCGCTAGTGGCTTTTTGTGCCTAATTGGGCTTCAACTTCCTAGAGGGCAAAGATCTCTTCTTTGATTTTTCTGTTCCCCGCAGTGCCTCGCACATATAGATGCAAATGTTACTTGATTGGCTACAGTAACTCCTACTAAGTAAACGGTCGAGGTGCCCTTCCTGGATGGGACCTGGAGGTGGTTCTTCAGACTCCAACGGGGGGCTCTTCGTTATTAACCCACTGTGAGCCCCACCACCCAGCTTGCGCGGCAGCAATACGTGTCATAACATCCTCCGACTCCTCGTAGGATAAGGACCACAAGCATGGAGGACCCAAATAGCCTGCCTGACTGGGAACAGGACCTGCTATTTAACAAGATTTTTAACTTAATAAGCTAGTCCCGCTAATCAGTATGGCCTAAACATCTGCCAGTGGAATCTGAGAAGTCTGTTCTAAAAGAAAAGCTGAGTTTATTCACCACACATGGGGCACTGACGAGAGGGGAGTGGAAAATGCTTTACCAGTTAAATAAAATTAAGAGGTTAATACCCAATTTCCAGGAGACTTAGTGCATGTGATGGGAAAAACATCAATATTAGCAGTTTTCTCTGTGCCCCTATGCATGAGTAACAGTATGAACTATCTCAAATTAAAGCAGAACTTATTAAGACTTAGTTTTTTTTTTTTTTTTAATGTGGTCACATGGCTCGGTAGTATAAAAACGTTTTGAATAGTCACTGACTGACCTGTTTTCCTAGATCAATGACTTGTTGAAATAAAAAGTCCTTTATAATAATTTCTTGATGTGGCAAGCTACCTTAAACCATTCTAGAACAAGAGATGAGGTCTAAATACTAATGTGACAAAATGGTCTACACAGTGGACTTGAAATTGCAGGAGGATCGTAAGAACTAATTTGTTCAAGGAAGTGCAGGCAATTGCGATTCAATCTAGAGGCGTGGTTTAGGCAGACCGGCAAGTGAATTCATTTATGATTGTGGCACTGCCTTGAGCTAAATGAAATCACCGATTGTGAGGATTTGCAAATCTATTTGATGCAAATAAAGTCATAACTCAGAAGAAAGTCATGGATTTTGACGACTATTGATTAACTTTAACATTTTTATGGCTGCCTTTGGAGTGCAAATTTGTCAGCATGCCCATGAATTAGGAAGCGTTTGCCCTAATACTGTGAGAAGTATCTGAATACCAAAACGATTTTGAGGTTTCGGGCTGAATAGTCAAAATCTGAGACGTTTTGGTTCATTTGGCTGTGTGAAAGGACCACTCTTTTTCATCAAAGTGCTTAAATCAATGGCTGAAGTCAGAATTAAGACGTGTTCAAATTGGAACCTTAACCCCCATCGTTTCGAACAGTTCAGTCTTTGAAATGTAACCATTTTCAATTTACTTGCTCAGAATTGACTCAATCAGGCTTGTAACCATCCGTGTTTGTAGGAATAAAGTTGATTAAAGTTTTGTAGACGCCGTTGGCATTTATGTTAATATCTACGCTCTCGGTTAGGTAATAGACTACACCACTTGGGCAAAAATGTGTTGGTCACGTGTGTCGATTTTTTCCAACCTTCCGCCTGTTAAAAAACAAACAAACAAAAAAAAACAGAAAAACTTGGACACTGCTACCCCAGACAGTGCCCTAACCCCAAAGCCCAGTTGACAGGGTTACTCCACTGCTCCCTGGACACAATCCTGTTTGTCGCAATGGGCCCATCGCGGAAGGTTACCCAAAGCTCAGAGTCATTTTGTAGGTAGCGCTGTTGCCGCGCTCCTTCCGCGCTGGTACTTGATTGTAAGAGAAAGTAGTTCCGGCCCGTGTTGTTTCGGCGGAGGAGCCGTCGCCGCCATTTCAAGACCGTGAGAGGTAGATGGGCAACCAGAATTACTAAGGTTCAAACCCTATAAGTGCTGCCGCCGCTCAAGCCTGCCATAGTATTGGTACGGCTGCTGCCCTCTCATTGCTACCTCTAGAAACGTTCTTGCAAGTAGTGGCGGCACAGCGGGACTCAATCACTCCCTTCTCGCTCTCCCTTAAGAAGATCCAGATGGCGTCTTCCGTGGGCAACGTGGCCGACAGCACAGGTATCGGTGTCCCTTTTACCTTGGCAGATGCCCCGCTGGGGTCTCGCGCCGTCCTCTGCCTTGCATCACCCCCTACCTTCCCTCCAGCCATCCCCATGACATCAGTGGCATTGCTGAGCTTTCCGTCGTCTATAGGCATCTGATCGGGTTTTGCACAGTCGTCTGTTCTGCAAACATTTCTTCTTCTTTGCTTTTTGCTTCCTTTCTTGCTTTGTTTAAGTCTCACAAATGCACTAGCTTCCCACTCGCTCGGGACGCTTCTGTCACCTGCGCACGCTTAGAATGTCTCGGAATGGACTGCGTTGGAATCCCTGTCCTTTCACTCTCCTCCGGTACCGTTTTCTCCCCTAATTCAGCTCACCGCCCCCTCCTCTTCCTCCCTTTCATCCCCTTCTTCATCACCCCCTCCAGCCCTTTCTCCTTAGCCCGATTTGGTCCTCTGTCAATCTAGGGCGGGGGTGCCATTCCGATGTAATCATATCCTCACTTTGCATCACCCAAGGATGAGCTAAAGCTCCCCGGTGTGCTACAAGTCGCCTCGACACGACGGGGTATCGAGCAGCACCCCGCTGGGCAGCGCCTTGCTAGTGTGTTCCTTCGGTTGAGCGGGCCCAATTTAGATTGGAAATTTCCAGGGGTTCCTTTTGCCAGCGCCCAATTCCACCCAGCCTGGATTTCCCACCCAGCCCTCCCTCCCCTCCCGCGGGGAACCACACCCTTTCCTTTGCGAGGTCGCCAGTCCAGCGGTCCACTTCCTACCTTTTGGGAGAAACCACCCTGATGCTGGTGCTGGTGCTGGTCCTGGTGCTGGTGCTGGTGCTGGTGCTGGTGCGTTGGCCACCCTGCGGGGCCGGATTGTTGCTTTGTGCTACTTTCTCCCTGTATTCATCCGCCGCCGCCTCTGGGTCTTCCATCCCCATTCTTGAGCTCAGTATCTCTTTATTCATAGGACGTGTATTTTTTTTTAAGTTTTCATCCTTGCTTGAAGAGTTTGTAAAGCAACTGGAGTGTTGGCTGCACAAGTGCAAGGCGGTTGCCCTTTTAGACAATTCAGTCAAGAGCATTTGATACTAAAAATAAGAAAACAACCAAATTATAGGAGTGTCCTTCAGCTGCCTTTCCCTATTGAGGCTATTTGGGGCGGCGGGTGGGGGGGCAGTTTGGGCTACACTTCTAAGGTTTCCCGTGAGATTCTTTTTTGTTGTTGATTCTCAGTTGAGATCTGTCCCGAGTTTTATTTATTGTTTTTGGACATTGCGAAGTAATAGGTGAATCCTCAGCCGTATTTTATCCATGATTGTAAGTAATGGGATTAAGAATTAGTGTTCCCCTCCCTCCCAGGGATTTTTTTGGGGGATTTAAGGTTTATGCTAGCGTGCCGTGTTTTTCTATTCGAGGGGGTTGTCATTTCAAGTGTTGAAACGTAAGTGGCTTTGAAAAGTTGATCAAGTGTTTAAAATAAGGAGCTGAGAAGTTCTAGAGCCTTGCCTAAAACATTATTTTTCTAGTTTCTATTAGAGGTATGACCTCCTCCAGCTTTGGATGCAAGCCTTTCTGCTTGTGTACTAGTGCTCAGCTGTGTATTCTGTTCAGGAAATGTACTTTGCTTCCCTGAGTATACAGAGCCCTTGCCAGGTCTAATGATTGGGGACCTTGGCTCAGATACCACCTGGTTGGTCACTGTGCCCTTGGTAGAATTTTAAGTAATTTGTATATGGTTTGCCATTGCAACCATGTAGTGAAATTCCAGTAATGTATCATTGTTTTAAAGTATCACAGTTCACACTTGGGCGTGTTGTTCTGTCACCTGCTCTTCCCCCACCCCTTATCTTTATGTATCTGAGTTAACTAACTTAGCCACAGCAAAGTGCCTTCATTTATTATTAATTCTGTTGCACTGTATCACATGCTGTGCTATTTTAGTGTTTTGACATTCTCTGACAAAACCATTGCAGTTGTAGGTGGCCGCTTGGCTTAGATGGGTTGTTTGCAAGCTCTTAATGCTGTAGTCAGTTTCAGAGCTCTTCGGAAAATGCCGGTGTTTAAGCCCGCGTGGGAGGGATTTAGCCAGTTTGCCTGGGTTGTAAGTTTGGGATGGTAGAGAAGCCATACAGCCTTGAGTCTTTATTGGAAATGTTTGATGACCCCTTAAAATATTGTGGCTCTCGACAGAGGAATTCATCTTGTTTATCACCTGCTTTAAAAATAGCGCCTTCTTTCTAGTGTTGCCCTTGATTTGAACAAATTAAATTGTGAGGTAGACAAAAGCGCCGACATAACTTTCCGCTAAAAACACGCCTTGTCCTCTCACCCAGGTTGAGAGAGAGAGATGGTTACCAGCACACCCCTCCCCCCCCCAAACCAACCGAAAACATGGGACAAAGTATTCAGTTGCCCAGTAGGTTATTCTGACCTCGCTAAACATTTGTGGTCTTTCAAGTCACGTTTTATATTTTGTTTCTAAATGTTCACTATAAGGAGTCATGTTGGATGAGTCTTTAGATGTAACCTTTCATTTGCAACGTAAATACAAAGTATTTATGGCCATAAAATGTAATCTTCTTCAAAGGCCAGTCTTTCTGTCTAGTCGGGGGAAGGAAGTGAATGGATCAATTCGAAAAATGCCAATTCTGCACCTGCTGTTAACTAGGGCTTGCAAATCCTGTGCGGAACACTCTAGTGCTTTACATAGTTTCGAGCGTTTTCATCTTTAAGTTTCATATGCCATGTGTTTACATTTTTTTGGTTTGCATTTCTAACTTTTTGTTTTCCCCCCTCCTTCCCTCAAATGTTTTGATGACTCTCCAGAACCAACGAAACGTATGCTTTCCTTCCAAGGGTTAGCTGAGTTGGCACATCGAGAGTATCAGGCAGGAGATTTTGAGGCAGCTGAAAGACACTGCATGCAGCTCTGGAGACAAGAGCCAGACAATACTGGTGTGCTTTTATTACTTTCGTCTATACACTTCCAGTGTCGAAGGCTGGACAGGTAGGCGACGTGGGGGTACCTTCTGGTGATGGCTGCCCCTGGATGCTGAGCTTGAAAATGATACCTAAATATTTGAACTTGAAATGTTGCCAATGGGTTTCACCCGAGCCACCAATGCACATCTGCCGTCTTGTCCACTGGTGACGCGCCCAGCTGCCAGTTTTTCTCCCTCTTTTTGGGGGTGGTGGTAATGGTATCGGGATGACTAGGGACCTTTTCTAGATTTTGCCACCTCAGTCTGCCGCTTACTTAACTCTGGTCAGGTAATAAGTATTCTTAGTACAAACAACATGTGAGCATCTGGTCTCACCTTTGGAACACGTGGCATCTTGAGGGACAGAATGCTCAGAAGTAATGCTGTGTGTGCTGTGTTAGGAGGTGCATATGCAATTCTAGTTGCAAAGACTGTCACTGCGTTATGCTTTGCTACTGTTAGCTAATCAGTTGAATTAATCAAAAGGGGCAGAATCTGTGTTCTTATCCTTTTAATAAATTGTCATTCTGCTTTATTTAGGCATTTTAAAGATGTGCGTCATTAAGTCTTACCAACAAATGGACAGTGAGACTCATACCCATAGCGTTTTCCTTCTTGATCTTAAGAATCATAGTTTACAATGCGGCAGTTTGCTAATCAGACTAGTGAGAATTTTATCTCAGAAGGAAAAAGAGCGTTCCATTTTGAAATGTGGACTACTTCCACTTTTGAAAAACTTCATTTCCAAAATTTTTCCTGTGTACTAGTTAAGAGAGAATTTTTTTAATAAAGATTTTTACTTCTTTATTTTTAGAGAGGGGAAGGGAGGGAGAAAGAGAGGGAGAGAAACAGCAATGTGTGGTTGCCTCTTGTGCGCCCCCTACTGGGGACCTGGCCCGCAACCCAGGCATGTGTCCTGACTGGGAATCGAACTGGCAACCCTTTGGTTTGCAGGCCAGCACTCAATCCACTCAGCCACACCAGCCAGGGCTAAAAGATGATGTTACTGTTACATAATTAGCAATAGCACAGGGTCGTGCGTACACCTGCATCAACACTTTTCGCCTTTTCCAGATCTGCTCACTTTAGCACTCTGGCAATTAAACAGAACCCCCTTCTGGCAGAAGCCTATTCGAATTTGGGGAATGTGTACAAGGAAAGAGGACAGTTGCAGGAAGCAATTGAGCATTACCGGCATGCATTGCGTCTCAAGCCAGATTTCATCGATGGTTATATCAACCTGGCAGCCGCTTTGGTCGCAGCAGGTGACATGGAAGGGGCAGTACAAGCTTACGTCTCTGCTCTTCAGTACAATCCTGTGAGTACAATTTTAGTAGTTATTATTTGCTTTTCACAAAAGCCCATAACGAAACATAGTTTGATACTTCAGACATGGAATAAAGTTCAGAGTTTAGAAATGTTTGTCTACTTAAAATGGTGAAATTGCTTTGATCAGGTCTGTATCATGTTTTTTGAAATTTGATCTAGCAAGTTATACTCAAGAACATAAAAATTATTGCAAGAAACTGTGTCTATGTTTTTATAAATGCCTGTGAAAGTACAGAACACATGACATTGTTTTTTTGGGGGTGTTTTGATTAAATTTGGATAAACACTGATAGGTGTTTGCAACAGGTAATTGGTTTTCAAGGAACAGGGGATGAAGGGCCTGACCCTGTAAAAGAAAACTGTTAAAACAAGGTGATATATGGATCAGTGACAAGAAAATTAGGCTGCACAATTTGTTCCTCAAAATTCTGTTTTCAGCATAATTAGATGTGGTAGAGTTGAGGTGATAGTATCCACATCAAGCTTTTGAATAGTTCTTAACTTGTTTTTGGATCGAAATTGCAGATGTTTTCTGGAGAACAGGGGCGGAGCTGGCAGACATTAAGTTCACATTGTGGCAGATCTCTGAAAGATACACAAGAGAAACTTTCCCTCACAACTTTTGATGTGGTTAGGGATAGAAGGTAGATAAAAAGGTAAGCAACAAAGAAGGAATGGAAGGAATCCTGAAAAAACTTAAGAAATCATTTCCAAGCTATGTTGTCAACATTTAGTTGTGTAGCAACTCTGGAAGTGCTTAACAAGCTGTTACGGCTCCCGTTCATTGAAAGTCTACTTTCTGCTTCAAGACACTGGGGCAATTGCTTCAGATGCTGGTCTTAATGCTCACCATGAGCGTTCAAAATAGGTGGTATTATTTTCAGTTTTACCAATTAAAAAAAACTAGACTCAGGGGTTATGTAATTTAGGGGCGATCTCACAGCTAGTAATGGTGAAGGGGGTATTAAAACCTGAGCCCGAATAGCTGGAATGCAAACGTCCAAGAGAGAAGAAATAAAAGATAAAATGGGGATGATGTGCCCAGAGGGCATGTACCCCTCAAGGTAGCCCCTGAGCACAGTTTGAAAACCAGTTGATCCCCTGGCTTCTGTGGCTCAGTGGATTGAGCGCCAGCCTGAGAACTGAAAGGTCGCCGGTTCAATTCCCAGTCAGGGCACATGCCTGGGTTACAGGCCAGGTCCCCACCCAATAGGGGACGCACAAGAGGCAACCACACATTGCTGTTTCTCTCCTTCTCTCCTTCCCTTCCCCTCTCTAAAAATAAATAAATAAAATCTTTAAAAAAAAGAAAACCAAATGATCATTTCCTGCTCTCCCTTAATCCCTATTTCCTATTTTATAGATTAGGAAACTGAAGCTTGACACAGTACTTTGTGCAAAGATCTGAGGTCACTTATTCTCATGACATCTATTAATTTTTTTTTCAGTTAATTTTTTAAAAAGTTTTAAAAATATTTTATTTATTTTTAGAGAGAGGGAAAGGAGGGAGAAAAAGGAGAGAAATATCAATGTGCAGTTGCCTCTCACACGCCCCCTACTGGAGACCTGGCCCACAACCCAGGCATGTGCCCTGACCAGGAATCAAACCGACAACCCTTTGGTTCGCAGGCCGGTCAGTACTCAATCCACTGAGCCATACCAGCCAGGACTTTCCAGTTAATTTTGAGAGTGTAAATGAAAACAATTTTTGTCCTCACCTGGGGACATGCTTATTGCCCTTAGAGAGAGACAGAGGGAGAGAAACATCAAAGTGAGAAAAAAACATGGATCAGCTACCTGTAGCACATACCCCGACAGGGACCAAACCCACAACCTAGGCATGTACCCTGACTGGGAAATGAATCTGCAGCCTTTCGAGTTACAGGAACATGCTGCAACCAACTGAGCCACACTGGCCAGGGCAAAATTGTTTTATTCATTGCTTTGTGTATGGATACAGTGAAAAGTCTCCCAGCTATCCTTCTTCTTGGAGGTTGCCATGAAACCAATTTCTTATGCATTTGTTCAGAGACACTGAATGCGTATCCAGGGTCCGTCAGCAGTAAGGCCTGCTTGAGTGTGGGTGTAATAATTTATAGCTTTAATTGGAACATTTCACCTAAAATGTCACCTGGTATACTTAAGTGTGATATTGTTATGTTACAAAAGTACATGCTTATGATTTTGTAATAACAGATTTTGTAATCAAAGAGGGGCATTATTTGTGCTGGCCCCTGGATCTGTAAGTTTGAGTGCATTTTGTAATTTGTATTACAGTACCGTGCAGCTGGTTACCAACAGAAAGTGTTAGAGAGCCCTGCCGTGTGCGCTGCCCCTGGGGCCTGGACCCTGTTCTTGCCAAGGCTCACTTGTGTGCTTCGTCTCACAGCGAAATTCTTGCCCTTTGTTAATCAGGGTGGGTTTCACCCTTGACTTGCTGATTGAGTGGAGGCTCACTCATGCCCTCTTACATAGCTGTGGCTCCAAACATCTTGAACTCTGACCTCCTTGGCTCAGGTTTCCAGTTACCTCCATGCGGAGCAGGGCAGTTGGAGCTGGGCAGTCAGGGCTGCTCACAGTATGCCACACCACCGGAGTATAATGAGCAGGGCAAACTGAAGTGGGAGACGGAAGCTTGGTTCCAATACCTAACCTGATAAGAGGAAGCTTATCATTACATCCTTCCAAAGGAGACAGAACTAAAATAAATCATGGCGCTGTCCCTTGAAGGCATCAAAGAGCTGTGCATTCCCATCTGGTTCTGTTTCTACTAGTGGAACGTGCTGCTTTATTTCTCTGTCTTTACCAGTGCGAATGAAAAAGGCATTGTGCAGACTGCCTTGATTTCCCCTAAATGTACCATAGTGAGCATGGATTCATGTATTTCAGGATATCTAGCCTTAACTCGATTTACTGTCAAATGCCAATGTCAGTTCGGTGCCGGCAGAATCTTGAGTCTGTTCCTAAGTTGTGCTCTTGCTGGCAGTGTGTTGTTGGCTTGAATTATAGATGTAGTTTGCATTCTGTGAAAAATAGTAAAAGAAACTCAGGGTTTTTTGGTTTTGCAGCAGTGAAAAATTGTTAAGGTAGTGTTCTTTTTTAAAAAATATTTTCTTTATTTTTAGAGAGAGGGGAAGGGAGGGAGGAAGAGAGGGAGAGAAACATCAATGTGTGGTTGCCTCTCATGCGCCCCCTAGTGAGGAACCTGGTCCCCAACCCAGGCATGTGCCCTGACTGGGAATCGAACTGGTGACCCTTTGGTTCACAGGCCGGCGCTCAGTCCACTGAGCCACACCAGCCAGGGCCAAGGTAGTATTCTTGGTAACCTATTTTTCAGCAGTGTTTATCTTTTTAAGCTAATGGTATATCAATTTATAAATTATTCTATGACTTGAATATAGAAATTACTTTTAAAACAGCTGTTTCATATTCTTGCATTCTGAATTGTCTCTTGTAATGCTGGATGATTTAATAAATAATTTCACTAAAATTTTAGTCCATCGTATTTGAAGGTGCTATTGTAGCTGGTAATTTTTCACACGATGGCTCACTAGCGCTGCCCATACCTGGCAATCCCTTTTATGAATTATGTGTCCAATTGTCCTTTGTAAGGTGGCTCTCTATAATCCTGAGTTTCTCTAAGGAGTCCTGTTTCTGAGCCTATAGCGTTGTTGAACCATTGCTTCTGATTTGATTGTGGATACACGGCACTGAGAGTTACCCACATCCTGACATCACGTGGTACTATCATGTTAATTATTCCTGTCGCTAGCCTCACTCACACAGCTACGCTGCTGGAAATCATATATTTCTATTTCTCTCTGCCTTGCTGTTTAAATTTGCCACGCGGGTCACATTTAAATATTTGAATGCTTATCGTGTATGATACTTCGTTAGGAATTGGGGAGATGTGTTGGGGGAAAAAGTTGTGTCTTATAATATGAGACAGGATCTGACCCATAAAGGATAAAAGGTGTAGGCTCCTTGGATGATTATTATTGGAGAGTATTAATCAGAGGATTTTTCTCGAGTGGGCGCTTATAACCTAAGCATTCTGTAGGAAGACAAAAAGCAAGTTGACTTCCTTGGCCGAAGTGGGGAGTCAAGTAGTAAGAAGAAGTGAGTAGAGTAGAGGAGAGTCAATCGGAAGATTTAGAAAGAGCAGAGAGGCCGAGGAGTTTGAGTTTAATTTAAGAGGCAGTTAAGCACCGTAGGTTTAAGTCAACCTGTTTTTACTTCATGTCCATGTGTATATATATTTAATAGACGTGAGGGTAGGGTGGGGGAGTTCTAAGAGGGAAGGCAGGAAGTAGATGCTATCTTAGGAGGCGTGGATGTACAGGAAATTCTTACTCATTTCCATCTCATTGCCTTTATTCATACTTTCCCCTTGTCTACAGTGCCCTCCTCCTCTGTCTGTCAAAGTCCTACTCATCCTTTAAAGCCCAGCTTAAATTTCTTTTTTGAGTTCATTTACTTCTCTAAAATTCTTTACCACCATGTGGGCATTTAATATGTATGTGCCTTGTTTTTCCACATAGATTGTAATCCCCTCTAGGGTAAGGATTCTATTAGTTTTTCTCTACAGCTCCAGATATGATACTGAATTGAATAAAGGTTTGCATAAAAGGTATTAACCTGGGGATGGAGAGAATGGGCTGGGTTTGAGAAATGTGTTCTCGCCCTGGCTGGTATTGGCTGTCAATTGAGCACCAGCCTGCAAACTGAAGGGTCACCGGTTCAATTCCTGGTCAGGGCACACGCCTGGGTTGCGGGCCAGGTTCCCATTTGGGGGCTTGCAAGAGGTGACTGATTGATATATATGTCCCACATTGATGTTTCTCTCCCTCTCTTTCTCCCTTCTCTCTCTAAAAAGTAAACAAATAAAACCTTTAACACATTGTATAAAAAAAAATGTGTTCTCTTAGCAGGTGTTGTTTTGAGTTGACAAATGAAACAATGTGTGTGTTAGCTTTTGAACTTCTGGGAGAATGGCGGTATCCTTGACTGTTCATGCATAAGGTTTGGATCCTCAAGTGGGAGCATCAGATTTCACTGTTACATTTAGTTTATATTTAGTATGGTATGTTTTATGTTTTTTCTAAAACCACCTTATTGATTATCTTACAGTGATCTTGAAGATAATCTATTTTTAACTACAGTCATTGTGCTAACGTGATTTAGTATGCTGTAATGGATCTCAATGATATAAC
>VMDR010026339.1:0-14064 GCA_007922815.1 Macrotus californicus
TTGTTTTTCACTTAATCTTTATTGCATCTTTTTCCACAACCATTTAGTCCCTTTATATCCCCCTCTGCCCAGAAGTCACCACACTGTTGTCCATGTAGCAAACACAAGTTGCTAGAGCAGAGTTCCACCACAGAAAACCATAATGTTTTGACAGCAGGTATCACTGAAACTAATCCAAGTTTCTGCGACACCTTAGGGTTAGAATATTAAGAAATGCTGTGATGAGACAGCCTTCTGTAAACTCTGATGATAAACCTAAGGGCAGGATTTAAGACAGAATGTTTAAAATATACCTACATGATCTGTTATCTAGTGAGCAACTGAAAATTGTATCAACAAAAACTTACTGTCATCGTCATTCTTATTTTTTATAGATTGCCTAAAATGCATTTCTTGTAGTATCTTTTCCATTTCTTAAATTAAAAGAAAGTTGCTTCTGCTACAGGCTTTTGGAACTCATTCAATGAAATAAAAACTCAGTATCAACTAAATTATTTCACAAGAAAAAAATATTTAACAAGTCTTAAATTACCATTTTCCTTTTTAAAAGCTCCACGTTTAATAATTCTCAAAAAAACTGTTATTTATTTTATAAAATAACTTAAGAAATAAGCAAGTCAAAGAAAGACAAATAGCATATGATCTCACTCATATGTGGACTCTAATGAATAAAATAAACTCACAAACAAAATAAAACCAGAGGCATGGAAACATGGAACAGACAGATCTCAGAGGGGAGTGGGGTAGGAAAGACTGGAAGAAATTAGCCAAAGAACATACGAGGTCTGTCCAGAAGGTATCCAGCCATGAACTATGAAAAATAAAGATGTTTATTGAAGAAGATACAAGATACAAGAAACATTGTACATAGGACAATGACATCTCAGTCCCCTTCAAAGAAAGCACCTTGGGACCTCACACAGTTCTCGCAGTCACCATCAGCTGCCCAGTTGTATTTTCCTGAATCTCACTGACAGTCTGAAATCTCTTCCCTTTCTAAGACAACTTTAGTTTTGGGAAAAGCCAGAAGTCCAAGGGTGCCAAATCTGGGCTGTAGGGAAGGGGCTGAGTCACATGAGTGACTTGATGTTTTGCAAAAAAAACTGCAAGAGATGTGATGTGTGAGTGGGCACGCTATCATGATAAAGCTGTCAATCACCACTTGCCCACAGCTGCAACTTTGTGAATCAGCTGAATAGTTTCCATGGAGGAACATTCAAGCAATCGCAAAATCTGATGCAGATTCGTTGCTCTACTCGCCCAGTCGTTTTGAATGTGAAGTCCACACAGTACACATGCTCATTCAATGACATCTACCACCCTCACTGACTAGCAGTGAAGTTGTCATTGTTCATGCAAGTGACTTCCAGTCCACTTTCCTTGGCTGCCAGCTTACAGTCAAGAAAACTGTTACTGTTATATTAGCAACGGCTAAATTTTTTTCCAGACAGACCTCGTGTATGCATGTATACATAGCCCACAGACACAGACAACAATGTAGTGAAGGTTGGGGGTGGGGGAGGCAGGGGCTGGGTGGAGGGAGGCAAAGAAAGAGGGGGAAAATAGCGGACATCTGTAATAGTGTTAACAGTAAAAAAATAAAATAAACAAACAACTTAAAATCAGTTTTCTGAAACCTATGATTGTGATAAAAGATTAAGTTTAGCCCTGGCTGGTGTAGCTCAGTGGATTGAGCACTGACCTGTGAACCAGAGGGTCGCCGGTTTGATTCCTGGTCAGGGCACAGGCCTGGGTTGTGGGCCAGAGTTCCAGTGGGGGATGTGTGAGAGGCAACCACACATTGAATGTTTCTCTCCCTCTTTCTCCCTCCCTTCCCCTTTCTCTAAAAATAAATAAATAAATCTTTAAAAAAAAAAAAAAGATTAAGTTTAAATCATATAATCTTACCTTTTTCTTTTCCTTGACATCATATAAAGCCAAACTTGCAAAAATGGGTTCAATTTCAATCTCAAACCTTTAGGAAGAAAAAGAATGAAGCAGTCATAAAATAAATTTAAAACATGGCTGGAGAGAAATTCTCATTCCAAAAACAATCTCAATAACTTGTACTTTTCTAATCTGTGCTACACCATCTATGCTACCCCTTCTTCCTGAAACACCCTCTTTCAGGCATATCTTCCGGAGTTTATAGCAACCATTACCTACCGTATTTCTCCAGCTACAAGTAATCTCTGCCCAAAAACTCATAGCATTTTAAATCTATTTTCTGACACTAAGCACTTTCTAACCTATAATTTTGTTATTTATGTATGTGAATATGTTAGATTTTAAACTTTAGAAGATCTAATGTTTTCTTTTTCAGATTATAAATCATATATCCAATGTAAAAAATTTAGCAGATACATAAAAATATTCAGAAAATAGAAGCATCCAAAGTTCTACCACATGGAGAGAACCAGAGTCAACAGTTTAGTGCCCATCCACCCAGACTTTTCTCTACGTATAAATGCACTTGTTAGACTATTTTTTTAAATGAAGAATGTCACTGTCTACATATTTTGTAGTCTGCTTTATTACCTTAATATTTTGTGGATATATTTCTATGACATAAATATTAATCTCATTATAATTTCAAATGCTGGCATACTAATTTTAAAACTTATAACTCTACGATTAAATTGAGATCTCTAATGGACTTCCACAAACAATGACTTACATTTAGTAAACATTCAGTAAATATTTGCAGAATGAAACACAGTACGAGGTTAACTAAAATGCTAGAAGAGTGGATTTGCTCAACCAGGGACTAATTTGCTTCCAAGGACACCTCTGGCAATGTCTACAGATGTTTTTGGTTATCATTACTGCAGGAGTATTACTGGTATTTATTGAGCAGTGGCCAAGGATGTGGCTAACCATCTGCATTGTTAGGAGAGCCCCAGAAAATAAATAATTACCCAGACAAAAATGTCAATAATCTCATTTTTGTATCACAAACAACGTATTTTCATTGGGTTAAGAGTTTAATAAAAGGTCATTTACAAAGATTTGGACACAATTTAGGGAAAACAACTACAGAGAGTGCTATTCCTTGGAAATATCAACAGCAGCAAGTCATTACCAACCCTTGACCTAAAGGGGAATGTACAAGTGGTAACCAAAACATAGAAAAAAATAGCTGTATGGAGAACCTTTCACAAAACCTGTGGCCCTGGGGACAGGGAAGCAACCAATCAGTGTGACCTAGCAGGGAATGAGTTAAGAAAAATAAATATCCCAACCTGATCTCACTCTCTTCCACCCTCTGACTTCCTGCTGATGCTTTTCTTAGCAGACCCACCCACAAGCCGAAAGAACAGGGATCTTGGTGATACTGCCTACATGAGTCAGCCTCTACTCCGCATCCTCTGTCACATTTGATAATGCCGGTCTTTTTGATTTGCCGGTCCTTTTTTTTTTTTTACCAAATCCAGTGGGTAAGCAGTGTCTTACTGGATTTTTAATATTCATCCTTTCGTGTTTAATGGCCACCTGGATATCCTCTTTTGGCCTACTTTTCTATTTATTGTTTGACCTTTTCTTCATCATTTTATACTTCTTTATGTATTTTGGTTATGAGCACTTTGTCAAGTGTATGTGTTGGAAATATCTTCTCCCTCTGTATGGTTAAGGGGCGGAGAAAGGGAGGTAGAAAGAAAAAAAGGACAGTGGGGGTGGTGGGGGGAGAGAAAGAGAAACACGACACACAGACAGAGAGAAACAGGTATCAGACTGTCCTGCAAACTAACCGAAAAGATTAGCCTTTCCCCACTGTCTACAATGCCATTTCTATGGTAAATCAAAAGTCCATAAACATATATGTTTACTTCTAGCTCTATTCCATCAGTCTATTTGCCTAATTGTATACCAATACTATAATGTCTTAATTATGCAGCTTCATAAAGTGTTCACATCTGGTTGCTTTTTGTAAAGTTCTTCAAAACCATCCTGCCTCCTTTTGGCCCTTTGCATTTTCATATAAATTTTAGATGCTGCTAGAAATAAGCAAAAAATGAGTCAAACGTAACAGAAATGTTAATTCCAATGACCCTCTGAAGCCCACAGATGCATGCCTTACCTCGCCCCTAGCTAGACCTGACTTTCTCATGTATGAAGGGTTCCCATACCTATGTACATACTAAACCTGATTCTTTTCTCTTGCTAATAATATGTCTCATGCCTATTTGATTACTAGACTAGAAGAAAGAACCTTGAGGGTAGAGGAGAGTTTGTTCCTTTCCCACAAACTGTGCCTGGGTGAGGTTTCCCTGGATGTCTAGACAGACAGTCTTCTAAATATTAGAAATAATTTTCTCACACAGGATAAGGGAAGGCTATTCTTGGAGAACAAAATATAAGAGAAATTATTTTTTTAAATGTCTTCATTTCTATAATTAACTAAAATAAAACCTTCTGAAACTGCACTGTGAAAAAGTTCTTCCTTATCCTAAATCTAGATTTTTCTTCTCATAGATTAATCAGATATATATAATTCTAAGTTCAGAATTTTTAACAAGAACTGAACAAACTAAAGCTAAGGAATATAAAGTGATGTGAAAAATCATTCTATATTGTATTTGTCTAAGAAAGAAATAATAAATTTGTAACTTTATTAGTCAAGAAGATCATAAGTAAAACCACAATGAGATACCACTTTACATCACACTCAATAGGATGGCTCCGATAAAAAAGACAGACAATAGCCCTGGTTGGTGTGGCTCAGTGGATTGAGTGCCAACCTGCAAACCAAAGGGTTGTGGGTTCGATTCCCAGTCAGGGCACATGCCTGGGTTGCAGGCCAGGACCCAGCAGGGGGCACATGAGAGGTAACCACACATTGATGTTTCTCTCCCTCCCTTCCACTCTGTCTAAAAATAAATAAAATCTTTAAAAAAAAAAGACAAACAATAAAAAGTGTCGGTGAGAATATGGTGAAATTAGAAGGCTTGTACTTGATGGTGGGAATGTAAAATTGTATAGCTGTTTTGGAAAATAGTTCCTCCAAAATTTAAACATGGACTTAACCATATCAACCACCATTCCAACCCTAGGTATATACCCAAGAGAAATGAAACATATATCCATACAAAAACTTGTACATAAGTGTCCTATCAAGATGATTCAGAATAGCTTAAAAATGGAAACTACCAAATGGTCATAAACTGACAAAGGGATAAACAAGATGTGGTGTATCCGTCCATTAGAATATTACCTCACCATAAAAAGAAATGAAGTACTGAAACAGCTACAGCACACATAAACTCTGAAAGCATTATACTAAGTGAAAGAAGGCAGACAAGAAGATCCCTGTTACATGACTCTGCTTACGGACAATGACCAGAAAAAGAAAATCTACATAGACAGAAAATAGATTGGTGATTGCCTAGGGCTGGAGGAACTGAGGAAAACAAAGTGACTACAAATGGCTATGGAATTTCTTCTGGGGATGATGAAAATGTTCTAAAATTTTTATGACAACTGCATAAATATGTGAATATACTAAAATCCTCTGAGTTGTACACTGGGTGAACTAGGTATACTAAAATCCTCTGAGTTGTACACTGGGTGAACTAGGTGAATTTACAAGTCAACTATATATGGGTATACCCTGGGTGAACTGCATAATATGTGAATTATAACTCAATAAAGCTGTTACTTTTTTAAAAGTGAAAACAACCCAAATGTTCACCAGCTGATGAACAGATAAACACAATGTGGTATACACACACTGGCATGTTATTCAGTCTTAAAGGAGTATATGCTAGAATATAAATGAACCTTGAAAACATTATGCTATGTGAAAGAAGCTAGAAACAAGGGGACACATACTGTACAATTCCATTTTATGAATTGCGCAGAATAGGCAAACTCATAGAAACAGAAGGCAGATTAGTGGTTGTCAGGGACAGAGAAAATGGGGGGTGACTGCTAATTGGTATTTTAATGGACTGAATTGTGTTCCCACTACCACCACCAAATTCATATGTTGAAGCCCTAACTCTCAAGGTGACATATTTAGAGATAGGGTCTTTGAGGAGGTAATTAAGGTTAAATAATATCATAAGGGTGAAGCCCTAATTCAGTAGGACTGGTGCCTTTCTAAAAAGAAGTGACACCAGAGACAGCTCTCTCCTTGCAGGATCAAAGCAAAGCCATTTGCGGGAACAGCAAGAAGATGGCCATCTGCAAGCCAGGAAAAGAGGCCTCACCGAAAACCAATCCTACCAGCACTTGATCTTCACAGTCTCCAAAACTGTAAGAAAATAAATAATCTGCTGTTTAAGCCCCCGGTATATGGTATTTTGTTATGAAAACCTAAGCAGACTGCTGACAGGCATGGGGTCTCTTTCTAAGGTGATGAACATGTCCTAGTATCAGACAGTAGTGACAGCTGCACAACTCTGTGAGTACACTAAAAACCACTGACCCATTGACTTTCAAAGGGTGACATTTATGACCTGTAAATGGTATCACAATAAAGCTGTTCTTAAGAAAGATTATAAACAGGTGTCCAGATATTCAAAAGACCCAATACACTAAATCTAACAGGTTTCTAGGTAAGTCTAATTAAATATGTGAAGCCTTAGCTCTCAAAGGGGGAAAATCACACATGTTATCTATACATACAAGCAGTCTGTACTTATGAGTTGTTTCTTTCAAAAAAACTCCATGGAAAATTTCTTTTTTCATAAGTCAGAACTAATAACTAACTAACTAACAATATTAACATAACAGAATGAAAAGAACATGGCTTGTTTTTCAGTTACTGGTTACATAATGATGAGTATGCCAGCTACCCTCTGCTAATGCTTTTGAACCCTGGTTTTCTCATTTGTAAAATGAAGAAAATAATATCTACCTTATAAAATTACTCTGAAGACAGCATGAAACAAAATAAGAAAAAGCACTCTGTGAAGCAGGATATAAATGTGAATATACACTTAACTTTTTTAAAGAAGGAAAAAACCATATACTTCAAAATCTTTTTAAAAAGCCTACCCTGTAACATGTACAATCAGTTCTTTAAGGAAGAAGATACTCTGTCTTCATAGCCCTCAAGCCTAGTAATACCAGAGAGAGGCATTTCCGTGAGCGTCTCCCCGGCTGTGAGACTAACTGTACAGTTGTGGCAAAAGCCGTCGCCTATGAGCCAGAAATGCTCTAAAGCTCAGACTCACAAGAACAGCACTTCCCAAAAGAACACAGTAAACAAAAGGACACAGCAAACAAAATAAATACTCACTTGAGTGATAAACATTTTACGAGAAGTCTTTGACCAAAATGTTCTTTGGGCACATCAGGAACACTAAGTCGTTCTATTGGTTCTTCCTACAAATTGACAAGCAACACCAAAATGAACATGCTTATCATATTTCAACCCTTTATAATTTCTTTAAGAAGTCATTTTATTAATTTAATACTTTGAGCCTTCACAATTGAACATAAAAAGAAATGACCTATTTATTCTCAAACAAAAGTCATTAGGTCATAAGTAAGTGTGCTAAAGTCACAGAAGTTATTCATTAGGGATAAATTTGTTAGAATAAAAAGTATATTTTATTTACAAAAACTATAGCTGTATTTCAGTTAAATTTTATTTCCTACATTATTATAATACTATATACAATTCATACTCCCCAAATCTCTACCTCATAATTATTTGTGTCTATATTCCCAACAACTATACCTCATCTGGTGATGGATGCAAAGCAAAGAGCTCTTTGTGGCGGTTTGATTTCCTTTGGTCATCGTTCTGACGGTCTATTTCTTCATTTGGAGTTCGATCAAGTAAATTGGGAAGCAGAGCATCAGGAAGAGAATTTTTCAGGTCAAAAATACTGCAGGCCCAGCTGCCCCTTGGAGTATCATCTATTGACATGGAACGTCTTTTAAGATCATCCTATCATACAAAACATTAAAAAATAAGTATATTAATTAATGAATAAAACAAACTGTTTTAAAAACGATCTTATAGTCATTTAAAAATAAAAATATTACTTGCTCATCCTGGTAGCTGCTGCCATCTGGAGCTTCATCAGACTCGAAGACCTGTTTTGGCAACCCTTTTTGCCTTTCTTTCTGCTTATCTAACGTATTGGGATTAAATCCTGTCCCCAGTTTATGATACCTATTCAAAATAAAAGTTAGATGAATATTAATTTTTGAACATTTTTTACTTTTTCATTATTATATAATAAGCTAAATATTCTCTGCATTATTTCTTTACATAATAAAGGTATATTCTAGCAGTTTTGAGTGTGCTAAATATTTAACCACAGGTTTAAGAAAACTTCCACTCAAAGTTATTTTAATCCAACTACAGAGCAGATTATGAGTTTCCAAGAAGTAAATCACATCCTCCTTCTTTTTATGACAACCATATATATATAATTTAAAGTTAGGTGGAATCTAATGAACAAACTGAACCAACAAGTAAAGTAGACAGAAGCTCACAGAGACCAGGGGGAAGTGGGGAGGGCCGGGGAGAGAAGGATTGAGAAAAAAGAAAAACAAAAGAGAAAGAATTCATGGACAAAAGTGTGGCGGCTGGGGTGGGTGGTGAGGGGTGGCAGGTGGAACAGAGTATAAGGGGGACAAATGGTGACAGAAAAACTAAAATAAATTAAAAATTAAAAAAATAAAGTTGCTCTTTCAGTTCATAGAATAAATCAGTAAAAAGAAAGGATGATAAGCCAAGTCAAAGAATAAAATGTTAGAGTAGAAAATATATATTGCATTTATAATATAAAATTTTAAAAGGCAAAAAATAGATATAAAAACATTGAATCTTAAAATTTCAAAGCCAAAGTATTTTTGCTGTATCTCATCAGGTATCTTAACCAACCTAATGCTGCCGACTTTTAAAATAAAAATGTCAGGATCTACATCACTGTATACATATATTACTTAACACATACTGTTACACTCTTAATGTTTCCTTCTTTCCTAACAACCCAATATTCAAGAACATCAAAGACCCTAAGACCAAAGAGCAATTATCGTTCATACCTCATATAGTCAAACAGGGTAAATTTCTAATTGGAACAAAAACCATTATGATTAACAGAGGATGATGATATGGTTCTTGCTATCAGACAATTTACGAAATAATAAAAAATCAAACGTATGAATCACTGACATCGTCTTGTTGCTGACGATATTAAAATAGAAGCTACACTATTATTTACAGTCATTACTGTTATTAGTACCACCATTCAGACCACTGTCACCATCAGCTAGTGCCAAAGGGGCACCTAATTTTGTAGAGTGCCATGCAATGTGGCTGTAAGAAGCATTCCCCAAGTTGCACTGAAGGTAGTGAATCTATGCTTGCATTACTTGTAACAGTTCCTCCTAACTCAAGTTCAAGTAAAATAAGATGGATATTCCTTTGGGGGACAAAAATAGAAGATACATGACATTCACATCACAGCATAATCACAAAATAAAAAAGAAAGCAATTTTCTCTGGAAGAACTAAGATAAAGGCACTCCATATAGTAACATGAAAGGTATTACTCAGAAACAGATGTTTTAACCTTTCATGAAATGTTTAGAGTGCCTTGATTTGTGATGTTGCATATTTAAGTTGCTCTAATAACCAATAATAATGTTACATTCTGCCTTCTTTATCTTCTTTTTTATGAATCATTTCCTATTCATTTATTTTTAGAGAGAGGGCAAGGGAGGTAGAAAGAGAACGTGAGAAACATCAAGCGTTGCCTCTCGCAGGTGCCCTGACCAGGGACAGGCCCACAACCCAGGGATGTGCGCTGAACAGAAATTGAACCCACGTTTCACTTTGTGGGACAATGCCCAACCAACTGAGCCACACCAGTCAGGGCTACCTCCTTTATGTTCTAAAAAGCTGACAGTATTAAATTCTGCAGAGCTCAGGAGAATAACATCATTCATGATTAATATTTTTTAATGTATTACCATTCTGTCCTCTAGCCAACTGCTATAAGGCTCTACACGATTATCCATCAAACCCCCTTCCACACTAACATTTGTGTGACCTCCTATCTTGACATTCTCCCCCTCATTTATTCTGTTCCAGTCACACTGGCCTCTTTGCTATTCCCGGTACATTCCTAGCATGCTTCCAATATGAAGGCTTTGCATGCACTGTTCTTCCCTCTCATACACTATTCCCCCAGACATACAAAGGGCTCACCCCCATAATTCCTTCAGGTCTTTGCTCAAATTCATCTTTATCAGTAAGGCCTCTTCTGATTACTGATATGAAGTAGAAAATTTAGCCCTTCTCAGCTCTCGCTATCCCCCTCACCCTACTTTTTTTCTCCCCAAGAGGTACATCCACCACATCTAGTACATATTTATCTGTGTGTTTATTGTCCACTGCCCTCATCCCCAGCTAATGTAAGCTCCATGACAGCCGGGAGTTAGTTTTGCTGATTGTTGTATCATCACTGCTTAGTATGGTGCCTGGCACATACAGGACTCTCAATAAATATTTACTGAATGAATAAATAAATGAAGTGTGTTTTCTGCTCCTTTCTTCTTTATGCTGAATTATGGAAAACTTATAGCTTCATTAGTCTACTCTTCAGTCACCTCTGACATTTAGCCCATCTGCTGAGTTTTTAATATTTTTTCACTGAACAAAATTTTAATTTCCAAAGAGAAATAATTTATATTTGTCTGGTTACCATATCCATTCACATCTCTTAGAAGATATTAATTATACTTATATGCCTTGTGGTCCATTAAGTATTTCATGATAGTTTTTATTTGTAGTTTGATAATTCTTTTCCAAATGCAATAGCTTTCATCAAATAGTTGGCAATTCTAGGTTCTATACTTATTTTTGAATTTGTATCCCCATATCCGTCTGAAAATACTATATCTGTCAACCCAGTCCATATCCAGTAGTCTTCTCTACATAGTCTTCTCTACTCTATCTTCTACGTAAAGAGCCAAATCATGCTATGCTGACAGGCAGTCTGCCAGGACCTAGTCTTCTGGGTGTAACGGCTGACTTCTCCCAAGGTTTACCCACCCTGGGCACTATACTATCAACTCAAGCCTCTACAATTACCAGTCTTTAAAAAGGCAGATACCTTTGTTGCCGACTGTGCACACATGGTCCAGGGGGTTTCAAATAATGCCAGTAGTTACCGAGACTCCTCTTCCATTGCCTGTAGTCACTCCTTCTGAGCTTCAATTACTATACACAGGATGGGGCAAAAGTAGGTTTACAGTTGTGAGTACACAAAAGAGTTTATTCTTGTATTATTTATTATTTTCCATGTAAACAACTGTAAATCCACTTTTGCTCAACCCTGTAGTGTATGATATATATATATATATATATATATATATAAAACTTTAAGAAATATATATATCTTTTTGACATATATCTTCTTAAATTATTCTGTACTATGGCTTTCTCTTATGTTCCAATCACACCTCTCTTCTGTCTTTCAGAGATACTTTAAAACTTCTATCAAAAGTATTCTTTTTTGTCTTCCATTTACCATTGCAGATAATAAATAATATCTAGTGTAACAAAAAATATACATAAGCTTTAGAATCTAATGCCCTGTTTTAATCTCGTTATCTCACTATTTAGGTGTGGGACCTCAAAAAATTTATTTAACTACTCTGAGCCTGAGCTGCTTTTCTGTTGGAATCTTAAATGAGATGAGTATAAAATGCCCAATAAAATGACCAGCACATAGTAAGTACCCATAAACGTTAACTGTCTTCCTGTCTTGCCTAAATCAAGGTCAGCAACCCCATAATTAGAATTAAGTAGCAGAGCCCTGACCAGTGTGGTTTAGTTGGTTGGGCATTGTTCCACTGGTTTGATTCCTGGTCAGGGGACATGCTTGGGTCATGGATTCCATCCCAGGTCAGACACATACAAGATTAATGTTTCTCTTCCTCTCTTTCTCCTTCCTTTCTTCTCTCTTGGAGGGGGGGGGGGGGGGGAGAGGAGGGGGGTGAGGAGGGAGAGGAGGAGGGATGGGGAAGAGGGGAAGGGAGAGAGGAAGGGAAGGGAGAATGGAGGGGAGGGGAGAGAGGAGGGAAGACAGGGGAGGGGAGAGAGGAAGGGAACAGGAGGGGGAAGAGGGGAAGGAGAGGGGAGGGGAGGGGAGCAGAGGTTTTGTAAAAAACATTAAGTAGTAGATTCCATATTCTAGGTTAATCTATTTTATAACAAATCTCTTTTTATTAAGATACCTGATTATAAGTTTCCAACATACATGCATAGATGTAAAGACTCTTGTGTTATCTGACAGGAACAGTTTTTAGCACTAATGTCTAAAATCTTGCTACTGAAATACTCATCAAAATTGTAAGTTCATAAAATAGCTCTTCTTTATAAAGAGTAGCAGTCTGTGCTTTTATTAGGTAACACTGAAACTAAAAAGCATGTCAGCGGTATTCCTGAGAATGATGCTCAGCACAACATTAAAGCCAGTGAAATAAGACAGCAGCTGTAAGGGCAAAACAACGTGCAACGGTTGCACCACCACTGCTAGCACACATGAGCACAGACTGCTTCACTTCTGAAAACCACAGTGTCATGGTAAATTCACTACTTCAGTCATCATATTTCCTTTGAAAAAATAAGGCTTAAAAGTTTCATACGAAGACTCTACTCTTCATTATGCAAATTAGCACAGAAAACAGTTTTATTTGAAGTTGAGTGTTTTGTTATTAAACTTTCTTGTTTTCCTGCAAGGCTGTTGTTTCACTGTATAAAAACAGCACCAGCAGACACAGTATATTACAAAATTAAGACAGTACTAATCATCATCTGACACTATAATGACTACAAAAATTTTCTCCACTGCCAGTTATTTCCAATGGCAAGTATTCTGACCCAAATCCAGAGACAGATGTAAGCAATTTACAATATTATATAACACTCACAATAATAATGTTATCCTTGAGTTACATAATTTTGAGAACTGAGTTTTACCATAGATATTTTCAGGAATTCTGAATATTAACTATAGCCTAGCCTAAAAATTATAGGGTGTTATAAAAAGATGCATATTGTGTTTATCTGCAATCATTATGGAGTTAGGGGGTATTTTCTTCCATTGTTGTGGTTTCTTTTTCCATTGGTATTCCTAAAAGTTGCTATTTCACATCTTCTACCTACATTAATTTAAGACAACCGTGCTAGATCAAGTTGTTTCATGCTACTTTATTTGGGGGTTCCATTTTCAATGAATAGATTTTACATATTTCTCATATGCTTCTTCGCTCATTAGTTCATCCAGTTCTGAAGGGTTATGCAGGGTCATCTCGATTGCAAACCACCTTCACAACAAGACTTATTGACAAGTGCTGGATTTTCTGCAAGAGTTTCATTAATTTCAGTTACCTCTCCTGTTAGAGGAGAACAGAGTTCACCAGCAGCTTTCACACTTTCCAACACACCAAACTCATCTTGCTTGTTCAATGTTGCCCCAATATCAGGCAGACTACAGTAAACAACATCTCCCAAAGCTTCCTATGCAAAACTGTTGATCCCCACTGTTCCGGTACCATTTTCTGTTGTTGTCCATTCATGTTCTCCGCGAATGTACGTGGCAAGAGTAGACTGGAGTCATTGGGCAGTGACCTGAGGGCACCAGCCCTCGGACCCCAGGGCCACAGTGGTCCGGGCTCAGCGGCACTGAGGCCTGCGAGCTCTGCGTCACTGGCTGCATACTCATAGGGTCTATTTTACTTCTTCATCTGAGGTTACATTCAACACCATCCATTAGGAAAGAAAATTTGTGGGAGAATGAAGCATTATTTTTTATAAATATTTACTTGATTAAATGTACGGATCAAAGACCTGTAAAAATTTAGTTAACGAAGAGTAGAAATGTTTCAAACAGCCTGGTCTGGAAAACTGGCTATTAATTAACTCTATTTAAATCTCAATAAACTGGATTCTTTTTGAATAATAAAATTATTCATCAATATCTATCAACAATTTCTCAAAAGAATTAGACTACAAATCATTATCATATACTATTAATTATTAGAGCTCTATGATAATATAGAAATACTATCCCACAAACCTATTATTTTA
>VMDR010026340.1:0-14065 GCA_007922815.1 Macrotus californicus
CAGAAGTTGCTTTCAAATAGTCACATGACATATTTCATTATTTGTCACTGAGAATATTGGCTAAATATTTTACTTATGATATACAATAAATATATATGTATATAGGGTTAAAAGGATGTATTGACCATGTAAATGCCAAATACATCACATATTTCAATGTATTTATGTTAATATCAAAACTATTACTTGTTCAAATTCAGTGCTGGGGAGCACCAATACTTGGCTAGTTTTGCATTGCAGAAACGACGTTATAAATTCACACATGCAGAAGTTTAAAACCACTGTCTTTCACGATAAAAGATAAGATATGTGAAGGTAGCAATTGGTCTTATTTGACCTGACACATTCAACTTAAAGAGCTAGCGTTGTTTTAAATGACGTTAAGTCCACAGTGATAGTCCTCAGTGAGTGCTGTTGTCACAAAACAAATTGCAATTCTTTGTCGTGGCATGTGAATCAGAATGTCCTCCAAACTGCCCAAGCTGGGTGGCTCAGCGGGTTGGAGCATTGCCCAGTCCGTCAAAAGGTTGTGGGTTTGACCTTGGTCAGGGCACATCCCTAGATTATGGGTTCGATCCCCAGTTGGAGAACAAATAAGAGGCAATTGATTGATGTTTCTCTCTCACAGTAATGTTTCTCTCTCTGAAATCAATTTATATACGCCCAAGCTGAGACAGAGTCCGTCAAACTAACACGTATGTAGTATGGCCTAACAATACAGATTTTGCACCATGCAGCTACGACTGGTCCCATTAGCCACACATCACCAACTAGCAACATGAGAGTCAATAGTAGAAAATGGGGTTTTTCAGATAAGATGATCCTATGTAATATTGCTCATTATCACTATTCTTATTAAAAGAAGTATCATGTTCTCATCACAGAAAGGAAGTGGTAACTGTATCAGGGGATGGAGATGGCAGCTAACACCATGGTAGCCATCATTCTGCAATTTATAAATGGGTCAAATCATACATTATACACTTTAAATGTATACAATGTTGTGTGTCAATTATATCTCAATAATTCTGGGGGGAAATATAGGTACAACAACGACAAAAATGAGAGAAATATTCTAGAGGTCCTGTAAAGCCTTCTGTCTAGAACCCAAAGCATAAAACACTTAGGAAACATGGAATGTCATGTTTAAAATATCACTGGGTAAAGCAGTTTGGCATTAATAACAATAAAAATAACAACAATAACAATAGCAACAACAAATACATGTAAAAAAGTCAGTCTACAAAGTGCTCTGGACACATATATAAAGGAATCAAGGCATGTAAAGGAATCATTTAACCTCACAATAAGGTAGAAATTGCTTTGCCTACTTTCAAATGATAAAGAGATGCTGAGAGGAACTGAGAGATTTATGCAGCTACTAAGTGACAGTGGTCCAGTCTGTCCTTTGATTACAAATCTAATACTCCTTCCACTTAAAGAATCTGGAGTCTGATAATGACTACTTATGAGGCCCTATTGTGGCACTTGGGGCTAATGCTGGAGAACTTTAAAAGCACAGTGTAAAGTAATGATAAGGCCCATTGACTTCTTTATGCATTTTTAAAAATTGAGCTTACATCAAGTTTCCATTAACTGCTTTACAAAAAAGGGCTCACTGCAGTCCAGTCTCTCTCTTATTATGATAATCTTAGAAAACAAAATTAAAAGGGAACTTAACTTCGAGCACTTTATTTAATGAGCACAGCTTACATAAGTGTGCAGAAATAATACCCTGGAGCTATTTTATACAAGAGGCACAAAAGATCTACCACAGATGAATGACAGAAACATAATTAGTGTGAGCTCATGCAGTTGCCAAGTTGCTATTATTTTGAAAGGCACTCTCTGCTTCAAGTTGAGATTTTGCTACCCACTGAATATCACAGTCACCAGAAAACGGAGAATGGTAGCCCAAGAACAGAGGATCCTGCTGAGAACCCCAGAGAGGCACTGCTGAGAGGTCCCTAATGAGAATTCTTACCCTGCTTTTCCTATGATTCTGCAAAGTGACAAAAAAAGATGAAGAAGGAGAGTCTTGGGAAATTTAACACCAATGCAAAGGCACCCAGTCTAATACAGACTTGCTAGTCCCTATTTCCACACTTAGATCACATCCTGCTAGCAGTTCTGCTCCAGGCTCCAGAAAGGTTCCCAGGGATTTGTCCTGTTGTTGCCATCGGATGCCGTCTCTGCCCACAGGAGAGAACACTGAGAGCATGAACAGTTTACGACAGTAAGCCAAACCAAGGAAGACTGAGTCTATTTTCTCTCTCCTAGATTGGCTCTCGAAGCTACTATCGCTTTTCCAGAAATATTTCAAGGAGGGAAAGATGATGAGATTCCATAGATTCTATTCTGTAAGCAAGCCCGCATGCTTCAAGGTTTAGTGTAGGGGTGAGGAGACCCAATCAGCAGCAATCTCAGTGTTCTGGGTCAGCTTCACACTAAAGGAAAACAACCTTGCAACTTCACCACAAGAGTTGTCTAGAAGTTGGAGGGATTTTTTGTTGCTATTGATAATGATAGTAATGGAAATTTTGGTGGGGGTCTATGAAGAGGCAGCAGGATGGCTTGAAGCCTTTTTCTTTTGTAAGTATCATTAGATGGCATGTCTTTTAACTTTGAAAGCCCTATTGGAGTCTAAAAAAATCCTTTGGATGAGGAGAACCCAGGACACCAGCAAAGAATCCAATGCTGATTAATTCAAGCATTAAGCAAATATTAAGCACCAGACATGATGCAGGCACTGATTCCACATAATAGCTTGGAACCAAAATCGTTCTATAAAAATAGAATTTCTTGAACAAAGGATATTTGCAGTTTAACCTTAAAAGGTTGATGTAGGAAATGAATTCTATTCAATTTAAAAGGAACAGGACATACATCATGCTTTCTCTCCCATCTTTGTTGGTAAACTAGGTGGGACAAAATAACGTATAAAGGGCTCGCTGAATTCAGACTTTTAGCCTCTCTTTAAATTAGTATTTCTGTAGGAAACAACATCACATAACGAATGATCTTTTTCTGTACTCAGCATCAAACAGTAAATATGAGGCATGTCACTCACCCCAAGGACTGAAAGACACAAAAACACAAGGGGTGATGGTTGTAGCCATAAAAACACTCAGGCAGGACACAGGGCACTGCACGCCTGTCCCCTTAGGCTGACCGAGAAACATTCCGTGGATGAAACAGTAATCCTAGGTTTACAGAAGGACTCCTACAAAATGCAGCAAACCAATTCCAAGACTAAGGTGTAGGAAGCAACAAGGCAAGAACTGAATTCGTGAGCAGCAGAGCTCACTGAATAGGGGGAACCGGAGAATAGGTGCATGTTTTGGAAGTCAGGGTTCAATAAGCAGGTATGACCATTCATTATGTGGAAGAGTTTCCTTGATAAAAGCATCCCCAGGGAACTAAATTAATTTTGGAAACCATCTCCCAACAAAGTACATATAGATTTATTCATCACATAACTGGATTTCTTAGTTGTTCAGGGCTCTCTGAGAGCCACAGAATAGATGTGAGAGACAGTGCAGCGTGCAAGGATGTACTGTACAGTTCTTGCCCTTAAAGAGTGTTTAGTCCAATAGACAAACGTCAGGGAGGAGGTGGTGGGAAAGGTGTCTTAAAAACTTCAGAGTTGTGGTGTGATTATTACCTTCTGGGAACACAAGGAATTTTCATTCAGGCTGGTCCTTGGAAATTGAAGTCAGATAGAAAGAAAAGATTTTAGAAAACTCTGTTCATTGAGAACACAAACTCAACTGGTGTGGACGAAAAGCAGGGAGAGTTACAAGTGGAAGTCAGCCTGTGGATCAACCAGGACACGGGGAGCCTCCAGTTCTAAAGCAGGAAGCCCGAGGCATGTGTTCATCTTGCTACTAGCCCTTTAATCTGCCTAATTATCATACACCTGCCAGCTCATATAACAGCCTGAGAGGGCAGCTGGTGCATAAGGCACCCAAGATGCTCTCTAGCTTGTTCTTGGTCTATTTTTCTTGTCTCTAACTTGAACACCTGCTCCATGACATGTATCTACCTACTTCTCCATGTCTGCTTGAATCTGGCATCTATGACTCTCTTGGGGAAGAGCAGGGCAGCTCTCTCCTTCAGCTTTCAGTTTACCTCTGACTTCTGCTCCATGGCCTCAGTCCCAAGAGAAATCCAACCTGGCTTCCTGTCTTGACCACACCCACCCAAAGAAATATTTAATTGCAACTGGGTTTAAAGAGATTACATGAGAAGCAACAAGTATGAGTTTGGGTTTCAAAATCTGGGTATCACAATTATTCCCTGTATAAAGTTTCTGCAATTACCAATCCTTGTTTTCAAAAATGTTACTGTGGCTAATACATTCTAGCATTCTTTGTAGATTTCTTATACATTTGGGGTCTCCCATTTCTCACAGGCCATTAAGAGCCCAATTTAAGATCTACTCCTATGAACTGCTCCTAAATTACTCCCTCAGAGGACACCCTTCCCTGCCCTGAGAGCCTCTATAGCTTTGAAGTCTCCCTAGCAGTGAGTGATAGGGAGGCCTCACTCCCTGTCACCCACTGTTTACATTGTGCTAGTGTGTTGTGCATAACGCTTTGTTTTGTCTTGATTATGTGTCTGCAAGGCTAAGTAGTATTATGCCCTTTCAACCAACATATATAACTTAGCTAAAAACACTGAGTCAAACTCAAGTCTGACTTGAAGGCTGTTTTCTAACTGCAATAGCAGTCTTAGATCATTCTTTAGTATTTTTTTAGTCTTATAAGCCTAAACTGTAAATTACTGTTGCTCTGAACATATATAACACCCAACACAGTGTTAGGTATATTGTAAGCACCTAATTAAATATTTGTGCACATAGTATATGATGCAACTGGAAAATCTCTACATAAGTGGAAAAAATATTAAGGCCATTTAATTTCACTTTGATCCACAAACAGAAAGATTTGCATAGATCCAGTATAGTAAGCTGTGACTCTAGGATGATACCACAGTAGAATCAGCCAACTCAAGGTGAAAAAATAACAGCAATCTAAGCGGTTCTAAGACATCACATGAATCAAAAACTGATGCTGTGAGATTTTCCTATTTCCCTGGTCTCTGCTGAAGCTGGTTCCCTGGTGGTATCTGCCCTAAACATTAGCATAGCTTCAGAGAGGGTATGGTGGGTACTGAAAAGGAGAAATGTCCTTTCTTATTTACAGACATATCCACTCAAGAAAGTAATTATACAAACTTACTTTTTAAATGCCTTTATTCCTTTGGCTGAACTGAAAATATTGTAGTTTCCCTTTACTCAGGATACAGGAAATGCATCTTCTCTGGGGGGAAATTCTGACTAAATAGAAATGAGGACATCTCACCTCATCTGACCTTATAATCATACACCGAAGATCAACGTTTAAATTCCTGCTGCCTGGTCTCCAAAGCGCCCCCAAGAATGTCATATACCCAGAAAGCTGGCACCTGAATGAGCTTCAAAGTCCTCCCATGGGCACTGGGGTGAGCTCATCACATCAGGCTAAAAACCAGCCTTTGTTCCAGTATCACGTCTTGCCTTAGTAGGAGGTGGTTTCCTCACAATCACATCCATTCATGAGGGGAGAGCACTGGGGTCCACACTGAACAACTCTTCATTGAGCTGGGAAAAAACAGGGAAATAGCTGCCGTGTTTTCCCGGTGACGCTATTAATATTTAAGTGCTGTTCTCTGGGTGGGGTGGATGGGGGGAGGCATAAGATCCTAACTCTAAGAAGGCTCTAACCTATCTTCATGATTACTGCTGCATTAATAAACTAATTGCTGGGAAAAAAAGGAGAAAATAACCACATCCACCGAAATTTCAAATAACCACCAAAGATGGCTAGTTTTCGCCAAAGATGCTGCTTAAAAAAACCGCAACTATTATTGTGGATAACATAAAAGATTTTATATCTAACCAGAGTGTTTAAGGTTTGTAATCGTACACTCATTTCCATTCTGGCAGTTGAGCATGTTATTAATTAATAATGACGTTAAGTAATAACACCTATAAAATGGCACATATCTCAAGTCAGAGCTCTCTCTGTATCTCACCATCCTCCTTGAATTACAGAAAGCAAGTAAAGTGAAGCATAGTCTCACTTCAGGGGGGTTAAGTCATTTGCCAGGAGCCACTTAGCAAGTTAGCAAGTATAAATAAGGACAGAACCAGCAGGACCCTTCAACAACACGGGGCCCACACAGGGCGCATGGCGTCTCAGCGCAGGTTTCCCAATCAGGACGAAACTCAGCAAGGACGGGCAATAGCCTGCTAATCCTGCCTGCTGTCATCATCACGGAGGCTCTCAGAACCATGTAATCAGAGGATCTTTTTCTTCCATTTACTTTATTTTGTTTTCCTTCTCCCACTCATTTATTGTCCCCACATGCTGTCTCCTGGGATAGCTTCAAGTTCAGGAGGAAGATCAGTGAAATGACAGTTGCTAAGTTTATTAAAAAGGAGAGGTGTCAAAAGTCTCATTAAATAAACAAGTAACTACCCATTCCTTGGTCTTTTTCCTGGCCTTCTTCTTCTGCTCCTGCTTCTTTTTCTTCTCCATTCTCATCACTGACATCACAAGTCACAGGATGTCACTTTAAATACTATTGATGCATAAAAAATATTTTTTCTTCATCCTTTCCTTCTAGATGTCTTTCTTTTTCTTAAATGTCTATGCTTGTTATTAACCTGTCATTAACATTAAAAAATTAACATCATTTTTAAAAACCTTATCATATTTAAAAGGTGTTTTTTTCTGTAATTCCAAGTATTTTTTTCTTCTTTCTTTCTCTGATGGGCCTATAAGAAGCAGAGACAAATAAAGATGCCTGATCTCTCTTGCCCCTCAGCCCAGTGATTCTGCCTCTGGATCAAGGTTTCTTGACCATGGCATTGTAGACATTTTGTGCCAAATAATTCTGTGTTGTGCAGGCTGGCTGTCCTATGTTGTAGAATGTTTAGCATCATTCCTGGTTTCTATCCGCTAGATGTCAATGGCAATCCTGCCCCCCAAGTTTTACCAACCAAAAATGTCTCTAGAGATGGCTGAATGTCCCCGGGGGTGGGCGGCAGTCAGCCCCAGTCAGGAAGTGCGCCTCTAGAGAACACTGGCTGTCTGCGTGCTGCGCGTGTTGGAGAAGGAAGAAGGTTACTTTGAGTTTTGTGGGTGTCACTCCTGAGGTGGGGGTGAAGCTGGGGATCCGTGTGGTGAGAGGTTTTCTTTAATAATGTCTACTTCTAGCATATCGGTCTTGAGAGAATTGCTATGAACACCACAGGGTTGGTTAAAGGATTCCAAGTTTCTTGGAAGAGAAACAAAACCTGAAAAACAATGCTAAAAGCATTGAACAGTAACATACGTTCGATACGAGATGAGCGGACTGAGTCAAACAGACCGTATGCATTTTCTAACTTTTGTACATGTTAACAAGCCACCACTTTCTGTATCTACTTATTGACATGGCCAAATCAAATGCTAAAAAAAATATTAAGAACCACTTGTATCTTCCCTTGTCTTTATCACATGAATGTATTAGGCACCTCTGGAAATATATTCAAGAGCATTTTACAAACAACTAATTAATCCCTACTGTGCGTTAATATGTCCTCTCTTATTAGAAGAAGCGGATGTAAATCTAATGGCACTACTGTTCTGAAATAATGCAAAGTAATGAGAGGCTCTTGAGTAGAGGATTTGTGTCAAAACATCAGAAAATCCTGGATTCATTCATACTCAGGTCTAGGATATAGAGATCTTCTTGAACCACAATGAAAATTTGCTATGTCAGATTCCAGAATTAGTACTCTGAACAATAAACTCCTTCTCTGTGCTATCAAAATTAAATTTACTTAGAAAGGATTTTTAAATTTAACTCCCACCTATAAAAGTGTATCTTATTTTTGAAAGAATCCCAAGTAAGCATCACGTATACATGTGGTTTCTATCTCCAGGGGTCAAGTGTACAATCAAGTCAGTAAATTTTCAAGCGATAACTTCCCTAGCATGCAAATTTCCTTCTAACTAAAACAACAAAATTCCTTTGTCTGGAAGTTGGAATCCCGAGACTAGGCAAACTTATTAAGTAGGCATAGATGGAGCATAAATCAAAGAGAAAATATCTAAAAATAGGGTGGGGCCAACCTGGACTAAAAATCTTTAAAGATAGTGAGAATAAAATTTATACTAAGGAACTGAGGTCGTCATGTTGAAAGTAGCTTTACTGAGTGAACAATTAGAAGCATAGCAGAAAATTGCAATAAAATCGGAATAGAAGGTGTGGAGCATTTTATGGAGCTGTCATCAGAAGATGATTGAACTTGGAGGATTCAAATTGCTGTCTGGCCTGTAATTAGCTCTGTGATCCTGGGCAAAATTGCCCAATCACAGCAGTGATGGGCACAGAAACTGGAAGGAGAAGAACAGATCATGAATTTCAATCTTCCTAATATATATTTTATTTTCTCAAAGCAGTTCCACTTAGTGTTCCTTAGACTTAAAAATGGGAAAAGGGCATGACAAGGCTGGACCAGTGGGCCTCTGGAATGTCATTATTTACATGACTCTGCCCCACCCTGACCTCAGACAGCCTTGATACCTTGATGCACTGTCATGTCAGCATCTGTAACATAAACACATCTCTAATTTTAGAGAATAAAATGATCATTGTAACGATCTTTAGGATGGCTTTAGCCTGTCAGATGTCACGACCCTCCACCCGTATAAGCAGACACCAGCCCTGTGCAGGTCTCCGGAGCGCCCTGAGCGCGAGTGCAGTGCCTGGCACGTGACAGGCACCCAGAAAATATCTGCAGCATGAACAAACAACTCTGATGCAATATAGCCCTGTCACTTGATTCGCTGGTTGTCAATGACATATTCATACAGAAAATGACAAGTGGCACTCTATGGTAGCACATAAGTGCCAGGACAACACATTCCTAAGGTCTATCAATATTTTAGGTTCTCCAATGTGGCATGTTCAATAATTATAATAGTGCCATCTGAAATTCTTTATATAGGTCTTTAGTTCCCACAAACAGAAATGAAAACATAGACAGAAGAGCCAGATTCTGAGGAAAACACAAAGAAACCAACTCCAAGGGAATTTCGACAGTGGGAACAAAATATTAAAGGCTGTTATTCTCTGCAACAGGCAGACTTTAACTGAGACTGTTCCCATCTGCATTTGTCACTGGCCATCTGCTTAGGTCTAATCTGGTCTATTACTAGCATTAAGTATAAGTTTGAATTGTGCTCCTCTAAATAAACTCCAGAAAAGGTGCTCTTATTCTTTTCTAAATTGTGAGCTAAATTTTCATCCTTGGACTATTTTAGCAAAACAAGAAAATGCTCCCATAAGGTCAGGTCAATAGCCCACCCCCTGTCAGAGCCAAGTAAGGATGGCAGACCCATGTCCCACCTCTTGTAGTGAACCTCCTCATGGCCCAGCTCTGCTTTATTTTTAAATGTCAACCCCACAACTAATGTAAATACCAACCCAATATATCAATGTATACATGCGTGTGGTAGGCAGAATTTTGATATCCCCTCCCACAAATTCCAACCCCCTGGTGTATATACTCTGCACAATCCTCTTCCCTTGAGTACAGGCAGGACCTTAAATAAGACAGGATAGTGGTAGCAGAGCAGAAGGGGTTGGGAGTCAGAAGATGCACTCTTGCTGTCCTGGAAGAAAGCAAATATCCACATTGTGAAATTGCCTCTAGTTGCTAAAAGTGGCCCCTGGCCAATAGCTAGCAAAGTAACAGGGGTATCAACCCTATAAGCACAGGAACTGAAAGAACTACAGCCTGACCCATTACCTGGACCCACAAAAATGTGAAGTAATAATGGGTGCCATTTTAAGTCCCTAAGTATGCACTCATTTGTTGCATGCCAACAGAAATCTAATACAAAGGGGAAAGAGTCATGAGCACACTATGAAATCATGTGGAGGGCTGGGTGGAGCGATGGGAAGTTCATTCAGTATAAGGAGAAAGGCTGGGCTCCAGTTCACCACGGTTGAGTTATACTTGGCGTAGGAACACTGGCCATCAGACAATGAATGGTGCTACTGTAAAGTCCCTACAGCCTTGAGAATCTTAGCAGGGTCACAGAGCACATGCTTCCCTTTGCCTAGCACAATGTCCGGCACATAGTAGGTGGTCGATAAATATGTGTTGTTGAATTAAGTTTATTTATTCATAAGTAAAATAATTAAAAGTCTTAATAATTCAGAAAATAGTGAGTATATTTCTTTGATGAATCTATATACACTTCATAAATCTGCAGTGGCATAAAGTTCTCACCACCCATGTAACAGAGTGGTTAAAGAACTACTCATCACAAGAGTTACCTCCCGCAGTGAAATCAGAGGGGTGGGTAAGGAAGAGCATTCATTTTTTATTGTGTATGCTTCCCATCCTTGGAAATTTTTGCAATGAGTGTCAAATTTTTAATAACAAAAGATATACTTTAAAAATAAAAAAGTTCAATCTCAGAGCATGCTAGAAGTCAGACACTTTTTAAAATTTAAAACTTCAAGCAGAAAGCCTTTCATTGTAACTCAACATTCTGCCAGACATTAGGTATAGTAATGCTGAGTGATCTGCTCAATTAGGGCAGCACATCTTTTTTTGAGGACCTCTTTTACTAAATGCCATTGGGGTACAAAGAAGCAATATCCAAAAAACAAGCCAAAAATGATATTAATATTCATTATAATTTATCAAGTCTACTACATGCCGTGCATTGTGCTAAGTGCTTGATAGATTATCTTACAAATTTTCCTCATAATTAGCTTGAAATTTATTTGAGGAAATCAAATAAAATTAGAAAATAATAACAGAGTAACAATTAAGACTTTTGTGTAGCATGTATGGGCCAAGGTGGGCTGGAACGTATGTGGCAGAAGAAGCAAGCGAAACTCAGAGGAAGAAGTGACCCCCATGGGAGCAGAGCTGGGAGGAAACTGGGAGCCACCCTGGCTGATCAGAGGCGGGTCCTGGGAAGAAGGGCAGTGAAGGGTGGGTGATTGCTTGGTTGGCGCTGCACCATGAGGTTGGGGAGCCAAGTGAACAGGTTTTCGGTTCATTCCAGTCCAAGTCAATATTTACTTACTGGATTTGGAGGAACACTGTGAGTGACAGAAACCTGCTAAAGATTTCCAAAGCCAAAGTGGTTGAAGTAGATTGGCTCGGCAGGACAGGCAAACCGAACAGGCTGGAGGAGAGAAAACAGGGAGGCAGCGCGAGTGTCCAGAGGGACCTCGCCGTGGTGGTCCCCACAAGGGAAGGATGAGTGTACAATGGGGAAAACAGTAGGACTAGGAAATACTTAGAGACACCATGCAGGACAAATTAAAAGGAGAGTTATTAAATGGTTTGGAGAACAGCAAAGAGAGAAAACGTAAAGAAGACGTCGATTTTAAATCTGCGTGATGGGGAGTGACTTCATTGATAAGAACAGAGATGACACCTTTGGGTGCCTCCCACAATTTCTTAAAAGCAAGTCAAGCTACTAAGTGTCCCTGAAGGCCTCCTGCGGCCTGGCCCCCGTTTTCTCTCTGCAGCACAACCAGCATGGGTGTGAGCAGGCCGGCATGAGGACCCTGTGACCTCCGAACACAGCGGGCCACTTCTTCCCCTTCTCTGTCTCCCTCCCTTCAAGTCATACCTCAAACTGTCTCTCTGTGTCACCTCTTCCGAAAGCCCTTCTCAAGCCCACCAGTCTAATATATTTATTTGTTTGTTTGTTTATTTTTAGAGAGAGGGAAAGGGAGGGAGCAAGGGAGGGAGCAAAACATCAATGTGAGAGACAAACATCAATTTGCCTTCTGTACATGCCCCGACTGGGGTTCAAACCCGTAACCCAGGCGAGTGCCCTGACCAGAAACTGAACTGGTGACTTTTGGTTTACAGGATGATGCTCAGCCCACTGAGCCACATCAGCCAGGGCTCCCATCAGTCTAATTTAGATGACCCTTTGCTTGTCATACCTAACAGCTGTGAATAAGTATCTCTGTCACAAAACCCATCAAGTTGCTTAATTGCTATGTGCTGTCTGTTTCACCACCCTAGACTCTGAGCTCCCTGAGAGCAAGGGCTGCATCTTACTTGATTGTGTATGCCCAGCAGCTAGACCTGGCCCTAGCACATAGCAGATGCTCAATACATTTGTTGAAGGAACTCTGAATTGAGATTATCTGAATTTTAGGTGATGGTATGACAAGCTCTAATGTGATTAGAACTGTGTGTTCCAAACAAATGGCTAGCCTATTTTAAATGGATTTAAGATTCAGACAGAAAGCAAAATATTCATGATTTAACTAGGCACTTTAAACATTGCTAAAACTGTGATAAAATAGAAATTCTATGTTAAGTGGAAGCCCCAATATTTCCAGTAATGTTATCTCCAAAAGAACAACTAGAGGGACTACTTCATTTCAGGATTTGAAATGAATAAAAATAACAACTTCAAAATAACACTCTCTGGATACCTGAATTGTCCTTGCAATCAGCATCTTTCAAGAAGAAGTAAGTGCTTAGGGAAAACAGCAAATCAAAGGGGACCTGGTAGTATTTACCCAGACTGCCTCCTGTGTTTGCAAAATGCAGGAATTGCATACAAAGACTACCTAATAATAATAACAAGTTAATAATTTACATTTTTAGGTTACTCTCACGTGCATTCTTCATTTGATCCCCACAGTATCCTGTGAAGAGCCAAGATATCACTACCCCCATTTTATGAAACGAAGCTACGGAGGCTGGGCAAGTCCCGAACCTCTCTCCCTACCTCCTCTGCCTTATGGGGTCAGTGGCTCTGCTTTTCTCACTTTTGTCTGTGGGGCAGGGCAGATCCTGGCATGTGGTATCTGGAGCTGTATTCAACTCGGAGTGCCTTCTTTAAGAAAAAGAATGCAAAATCATTAACGTAAAGTTAAGGATGAAATGTAACTATAGGGTTTTACATATATTAACTGATTTAATCTTCATAGTAACCTCATGTAATAGTCAGTATGATTGTATCTATGATTCTCTCTCAACATCTGGACAGCTTACACCCTTAGCTTATATCCTGAATAAAGAGAGGGACACCAGTGCCCAGACCTCTAATCAGGTCAGCACCATATAAAGGACAGCCCGCCTGGCTCTCCCAGCCTCATGCAGGAGACCCATCCAGATGCCACAGCCTGTCAGTTGCCATGGAAACCAGGCCCTGAACCAACCAGAAACTCCTGCACCTGGGCCTGTGCATCCCGATTGTTATCATTAAATCTAAAGAGTTAGCTGAGTCTGCAGAATCTCAGAATCCTCTTTCCCGTGTTCTTTGGGTTTTTCATTTTTCTGAGTTTGTTGAAAAAGCTATCTTAACCTCCTCAGACAGGACTCTAAGCCTGCACACAAGGGGACTCAGGCACCCCACAGTGAAGGAAACTCTGATGTGGTAGAGCCCTGAAAGATCATGCATGCTAAACTATGTTATACTGAGCTTCAGCTGACGTTTTATAATGAAACCTCTCTGGATGTACCTTAAGACAACCTCATTACAGTTCATGCACGGTTCTGTGTCCTTCCAAATGAATCGGTGTGTGGAATATATGCCAGCTGATTTGCTAGGCAGAATTTGCATATTGTGTGCGGAGATGTCAACATTACGTAAGGCTGGCTTCACAGCTATAGTGTAAAGAGATGACATGACCTTCGAGAAAGCACTCATAACTTGAATAATACATAACTGATCTAATAATAGCATACTTTGAGTTGTAGAAATAGCCACCAAATTTTTTTTGAAGTTCTCAAAAAGTTTTTTGAGTATCTACCTTCTGATATCACTTTTTTCCTTATCTTACTGTTCTTCCAGACAGTTTAGAAATTCTCACATCATTAAACAGGTTATGTTTTTTGCATATGTCTAGACATCATCTCTGATAACAAATAGTCACCTAAGACAAGGTCTAATAACATCTTGAAAAAAATATCGTTTAAACTGGAAAGAAAGAATTTCTTACTTAATAGCACAATTATGCAAATTTTTGC
>VMDR010026341.1:0-14058 GCA_007922815.1 Macrotus californicus
GAATTCTAAATAAAAACATGATGATTCTGCAAAATGCATTCTAACTTTAACAAATGTTCCCTCATAGTTAGTTCTCTCAGCGCTAACTGTAAGCTATAAAACATAATAAGCAATAGAAGCAATGTAAAATCTAGCCCAATGCTTCAAAGTTCTCCAAAGTCATGCTAATCAAATCAGGTGATGTATCAATAAAGATCATATGACTGAAAGAAATGGAAAAACATGTTTCATTCCTGCAGTAAGAGGAAGCTGGATGTCACTAGAAACTTGAGCAAGCTTTAGAAGAGGAAGTGATCAGTTTAGGAAAATAATCACTTTAGATGCTCTGAAAGAGCTTATTGGACAGAAGGTAGGTTCATCCATTCTTTCCACAAAGGAGGCCCAGAATGAGTGGTTTCTGTCTGGGGGAGGCATTTGCTTGGTGGAGAACAGTTACTTGGCATCGTTCTTGCCTGAAAAGAGGTGATTAAAACTGGCACTTGCTTAAAGGAGTGAAAAACAGGTAAGAATTTTTTTATTTCAGATGGAAATGAAAATTACCCCCAAAAAGGGACATGTGGGCATATGCACACACTTAGCTGGGGCAAAATACAGAGGAAAGGAAGGCAGGGAAGAAGAATCAAACAGCTGATGGAAAGGTTAAAACCTAAAACAGTAAGAAGGGCACGTGTTTTCTGCTTAATCGGTCAACGAAAGAATCTCGGTCTTCCCACCGCGCACGGAAGACTCTTTTAAAAGGTGGCATTAACATCGAGAACACAGAGGTTGGTGTGGGAACCTTAAGCCAGCCACGCTGTGCGGCCCTCACTCCTGGCTCCTGAAGAGCCAGCGCTGCGCGTCCTCGCCCAGGGTCTGCGCGTCTTCCAGCAACACCGCGCGCCTGGCTCTGCGCCCCGAGGGCGGCCGTCCCGGGCAGCTACCCGGAGGGACGCGTTCATCCGGGCACCGGGGGCGGCCGGGCGGCCCAGCGGGAGCAAACGACCGAAACACGCACGGGGCCCCTCCGAGGTCCCGGGGAGTAGCCTCCCGGTGGTCTGCCGTGCGAGCCCCGCTCCCGCGCCGCCTGACCCCCGAATCAGCAGGGACGCGTGGGGGACCCCAGCCTAGGTTTGCCCCGGGTCTGCTCCTGCTTCCCCGATGGTTGCCCCACGGCGAGGCCGCCCCGCGCGCCTGCGAAAAGGCTGGGCCTCAGACACCCGCGGCGCGCCCACGGCCTGACAAGCTGCAGTGATCACCGCCCCGGGATCCGCCTGCCGCGATGAGCGACGCGGTGGCCCGGCGCGCCGCAGCTGGACGAGGCTCCCTGGTGGGGCTTTTTAGCCCGTTCCCTTGTCGCCGGGCAGAGCCTGCTGCCTGCACCAGAGACTGCGCGGTGAGTGTCCCTGCAGAACACGAAGGGTGCAAAGAACACGCGCCAGCCACGGGAACCTTGGTGGCTTTGCCAGGCCAGAACTGGGAGCGAGCCTCCAGCTGTTGCTGTTGTGTTGTTGTTAGTGGGGGGGTTCTCTTGGTTTTGTTTTAGTTCTGAAATCAACCAGGACATGCTGCTACTGCGGGCTAGGTTAGCACCTGGTGGTGCTAAGTACGGTCAGATCCTACTGACTGGAAAATGGAACCACCTGTCAAAGCGCACGCTGAGTATGCCCGTGGCTCCTTTAACTTTAATACTACCAGGCATGAGCTTGTTATCTCTCTGGACTATGGTAAGATTGGTGGCCCTAATAATTAATAGCAGAAAGGCACCATTTCCTGATAGCACCCACATGGAGAACTTTCTTACCCTGGTCAAACTCTGTTTTCATTGAAAGACTAAAACTGCCACTGTAATGGGCCCTGCCCTTGACATCATTGCTGCCACACAGCACTCATGAAATTCTGGCTAACTGTTCCCAAACCAAGAGTGGAACGTTTCAATTCAGCAAACCCTGTGTGTCTTCTCTGGGCCAGGCAGGCATGGGAACAGGAGACACAAATACGAATCAAAGACAGTTTCTGCCTTTTAGAAGTTCAAAATCCAAAGGATCTGACTATACCTAAAAAAATCATTAGGTAATGTAATTCATGCTATACTAATGACAATGAGCAAAGTGACTTATTCATATAATGCATTTTATAGCCTATGAAGATCTTTAGAATTATAACTCTATTGACTAGTTTGGGGCCCTTTTTTATCTTTATTTATTTTTCTTTTTTAGGGTTTCCATAGAAGGCATTAGAGAATAAGTGGGGAACAGTCAGTAATGTAAATCTGAGTACTGGGCCTACACTTAAACCTACCGTGCTGTGTATGGCAGTTTGGCACTCAGATCCTTTCCTGCCTGCTTCGGTGTGTGCTCTTGTACAGGAGAAACGGGGAAGCTAATCACATTTCCTGTGCTACCTTCCAGCTAGCATTCTGTATGTAAAATTCAGGTCAGGCAAATAGATGCCTGAGATTTTGAAGGCAGGGGTGAGGCAGAGGTCATCTGCCAGCTACTTTTGGCTGTTCTCGGAGGGCAAGGAAGGTCCAGGAGATGTCAGTGTCCAGTCTCCAGAGTTGTGGATGTTGGCGAGGACTTCCAGCACCACTGACAGACAGATTTGGCGCTATTGTGTTGAATCACCAGCTCTGTAGCTATCAAAAGGCAGTTGAGGGAGACATGAACATATTCAGTGCTCCCTGTCCAGGCAGCTCCCAGATCCCAGCCTCTCGGGGTCACAACTACAAGTGGTGTTCTTGAACTGTGCAGTCCCTGAGGGACCTTCTGACGGTACAAAAATAGCACATCCTTCAGTTATTTAGTTACTAATATTCTAGAAATCATTCCTGGAGGCCAAGCCTAGACCCTGTACTTCCAGCCCTTCATCAGTTCAGTTAATTCCTGTATAAAATCTCTTTCTGCTTAAAACACCAGCAGTGGTTTTGGTTTTCTGCGTTCCTTGACTCAATTAATGCATTGGGCATGTAGCCTCTAAGAGGCACCTACACCTAAATCTCTTCAGTTTCTTTAGATGAGAAATGAAACCATAAGGGTAGATCCAGAGGCTGGCAGTGATCTAAATGCCTTCAGTGGGGCTGTGCCTTCTCCAATTGCCACAGACTCCATGTTTGAGCTTGGCCCTGAAGGCGTTTGAGTGTGTTACCTATAGACTAGATTATCTCGGAAGTCTCTTGCTCTACAGTATAATGTAAAATGTTTCTTTGTTTAAAACATTTACAGAATGTCCTATCACAAGAGATTGTTGAATATCTGGTTCATGACCAATTATTTACTAGTCCTACTGATAATTGATAGGCCGCTGACTCTTTGATCCACACCCAGACCCCAATGATAAAAGAGATTTTTCCTCCGTGGAAAAGGGTTTACATCTGTTTTACACAAGGTCTAGGAGCATAATATAGGGGAAGTGGAGCTGCCTATGTGTGCACTTGTGTAATGAGAGGGTGTTCATGATAAGTTCTAAAGAGCGTTTAACAGCCTTATAAAGTTATTAACTATATCTTGTCAATATAATAAAAGCTCTGTGTCTTTTTAGAAATCGATTCTTTTATTTACTTTTCTGTGGTTTATATGAAGGACTAGAAATCTCAAATTTACCTGTGTTTATCTGTGCTCTTTGGTACAGTAGATGCATGCTTCTTTCTCAGGGAAAATCTTGTAAAAGGAAGATAAGGCATAGGGAGGACTCAGTGGGGATGCTAATACGTACCCTGTACTGCTTTTAAGGTTTTCTTTGACATAGGCATTGTCACTACTTTACAGATGAAGAAATTTACCCAGACTGGTTAACTTGCCCAAAATCGCCTAAGTGGGAGGCAGTGTCACAGGATTTACACTCAGGGTTTTCATTTCTATTTCTTCTGACCATGCCACTTCTTGATCATAATGCTCTAATTAATATTGCCATGCACTGAATTCCCTACATGTACTTTTAACCCCACATCCTGTAATCGTGTGGTTCCTCTGCCTGTAATGGTTTTGATTTTCTTTACAAAACTAAATCACCTTCCAAGCCTTTATTCAAGTATCACTTGACCCCAGCCAAGCAAGGCAATACCTCCTTTCCCTTGTTTAATTAACTCTATACCTACACTTCCCACATCGTAATTATATTACCTAAAGGTAACACTAACAGCTAGAACAGGTGAACTCCAAAATCTCAGTAACAATGTAGTGGAAGCTTATTTCTTTCTCAGGTAAAGGTTATTTCTCACTTATGTAATGGTGTTTAGCTGGTGGCCTTCCATTCAGTGATGCAGGAACCCAAACTCTTTGTACATTAGGGCTTTGCCATCCTTAAGACCTTGGAGTCCTTGGTTTCCAGGCAACGGTCAGGAGAAGAGAGAGGATGTGGCAGGTTGCATGAGAGATTTCCTATAGGTGAGGAATGGAAGTACCATATATTATTTATGCCCATGTCCCATTGGCTAGACCTCAGTCACATGCCACACTGACCTGCAAGCGAGGCTGGGAAATGTCAACTCTCCATGTGCCCAGGCAGCAGAGGAAACTAGTTTGGTGAAGACATATTAATCTCTATCATTCTTGAAGAAGAGAGACTGCATCTCAGCCATCTTTGTATCTCTTGTGCCTTATACACCATAGTAACCCAGTAAAAGTCTGATGAACTTCACTGATTGCGAAGGGGTGAGATTGCTATCTCACGTGCCTGAAATTGAAGGTTACCACACTTCATTATGGTTGCTTAAGGAATGATCTATTATTCTTTGATTACACGGCAACCCGTTCACTTTTGAATTCCAGCAGAAGGGCTAGAACTTGGCAAGAACTTAATAGATGTTTGTTGAATGAATGAGTCCTCAGAAAAAAAGAGGGACAGAATTAGTTTACGTAGAGTTAGGAAATACTAATTGAGAAGATGACATTTGAATTAGATCTTGAATGACTAGTAGAATTTTACCAAATGGGGAAAAAAATGAAACTACAGGCAGCAATGGTATTGTGTTGTTTGTTACTTGAGTAGAAATTTAGAAAACAATCAAATGCCCATAAGCTCAACTTTCTTTTCATTCAATATTCAAGTACCACAACTGAACTTCAAGAATAGGGGAGAGAAAATATATAACCTTAGAGTCTATATCATCTCAGTTGACTAAAAGAATGATACTAAAATGCTTGGCACTAAAATGTTATTTTCTGAATATTTTTGAGAATTATCAATACAAAGGCAGAGTTCTGATCATTCATCTTCTATGAAGATTTTCACTATGTCAAAAAGTTAGGGATACTAGGTAAGCCAAAGGCTCCTCGTCGTTACTCATCATAGCTTCGCAGAGCTGGCTTCACATCGAAATCACCCTTGTATTGGTTGGGCTGCTTTTGGCAGCAAGTAACAGGATGTTTGGCCGAAATTGCCTTCAAAAATACAAGCTTACTTTTCTCTTACAACAACATGTCTGAAAGTAAGTGGATCTGGGGTTTGTATCAGTAGCCCGATGATATCAGAGTCTGTGTTGCTTTCTATGAGCTAATTTTGACTTTTTCTTCATGGGTACATGATGGCTGCTAGAGTTCCAAAGAACAGTCCCCATCCACAACTCTACCTTTCCCCACTTCCCCACCTCCCCCCACACACAAACATGAGGGCCTTTAAGGACCAAAAGAGGAGAGAAATATCCCCTTGCCTCTTTTTATTAGGAAGTAAAGCCTTACCCAGTGGCCTCAATAGCCTTACCCACAAATTCCATTGGCAAGAAATGAATCATGCTTGGCCCTAAATCAACTGCTGGCAAAGAGGAATGGTGCTACGAAGACTGTGTTGATCTTGGTAGTGGGGAAGGGTCCCTCTGGCATAAGTGGGCAGTGGCGTTCAGGCAGTAAATCTTGTCCGCCACTCTTGGAGAGATTCAATCTCTAGAGATTCTGATTTTAGTAGATCAAGAAATAATATTTTAAACTTAAAATTAAATACTTGCCCTTCATAAGGAGAGAGATTAGAAAGGAGAGAAGCCAGCATTGCATCTTTCTTACCTAGGTATAACAATTTTTTTTAAGATTTTATTTAGTTATTTTTAGACAGAGGGGAAGGAAGGGAGGGAGAAAATTACTACTATAGAAGATTCTAGGTCATTCCCCATCTTCTTTGAAAACCACAAAAACAAAAAAAATGACCTTAAATTGTGGCTAGTGGGATTAAGTTACCTAAAATCTAATTACCAGATTCCGACTATGAAAAATACTATTGCTGTCTATGGCCATACCACCCTGAACGCACCCGATCTTGTCTGAAAAATACTGTTGCCAAAGAAAGCTGTATCATTTTTGTATTCTCTAAAACTTTAAGAATTGCATAATTCTTTTTTATTGTATTTTAAATTATTGAATACATAAGAAAATCTTATCGTAAAAATCCTAATACAGAAATATAGAGAATAAAAGTGAGAATATAAAGAATAAAAACCATGCCAATTCCATTTCCCTCCCCAAAAGCAACTACTGTTAACAGACTTTTTTTCTATACATATACATATACATATACATATACATATACATATACATATACATATACATCATATACACTGCTCATGTTCTTGATCTGTAGTTTTCTCTTAAGTTTGGAGGAAAGGCTAAGGAAACTGTTCCTTTGAGGTCCACGGCTCTATAACTTTGGTGGCATATGTCCCTAATACTGACAAATAAAGCTCAAATTAAGCCAACATGGTTGCTAAGTGTGTGGAATCCTTTAGGAAATTCTGTGTACTGGGAATGCTAAAGAGAAGCATGAGTGCTTCACAGCGTTTGCATATGTTGTTTTAGAATGGTGTAGGGATTGCCCAAGGGTGTGGGGGTACTGGGTAGAGAGGGGCAGAGAGGGAAAAATTGGGACAATGTAATAGCATAATCAATAAAATATAATTTGAAAAAAGAGGAAAACCAAAAAGGCTCAACTAGAATAAGAAAGTACACACAGCTCACATGAAAGAGCTGGGGGTGCGGAGAGGCGGGCACACCTATAATGCCAAGATCGGGTGACCGGGATAAATTGCGCCACTGGGCCGGCCCTATAGGACTTTTTCAACTTTTATTTTTCCATTAAACTGTGTCTGTTAGATATTTTGAAACCATCTATTTTTCCATATTTTCCCACTTTTTAATTTTTCCATCCCAGACACCCACATCTCAGATTGGTTCTCCCCCCCACGCCGTGGTTTTATTGAGCTATAATTGACATATAACACTGTATTAGTTTAAGGTGTACACATAATAATTTGATACATGTATACACTGGTAAATGATTAGTACAACAAGCTTAGTTAACATCTATCATCTCACATAGTTGCAATTTTTTTTTCTTGTGGTGAAAACTTTTAAATCAAATCAATTCTTAACAGATCTCTTGAACCGTCTCTGGGATCAAGGATTTTAAAAGACTTCCCTAAACACCATGGAAAAAATAATTAAGGTCCATAAACTACAATATTTCATTTAAATTAGCATTGTTAAAAGACAAAGCATTTCACTGAAATTAATTTTCTGGATAACTGACACCTATTTTATTGAATACCAATTTTTTGAAATGAGATATCATCTTGTTAGGTGAAGATCAGCCAGCGGATAAGCCTCTTCAGTCTGGGGACTGTCTGCTGGGTTGGATGGGTTCATTCTCTGCTCTGGGGGTCAGCTCTCTCTGAAGTACTGTGGGTGAGGTAAGCAGCCACATAGGTCTAGAACAGGAATTTGGGTTATTTCTTTCCATGTGTTTCAAAATTTTCTTATTTTCTCTCTCCCTGTCCTTCAACTCATTCTTCAACAAGTTGGCGCAGCTAATTAATTGGCTAATTTAGGGAAACAAATCTGAAAATTAAGAATCAGAGGTGATGGCCCTGCCAGGTGGTTCAGTTGGTTGGAGCATCGTCCCATACGCCAAAAGGCTTTGGGTTCGAATGCCAGTCACAGCACATAGGTAGTTTGGAGACCCAATCCCGCTCCCCCCACCCCCTCCCCCGTCATGGGGCATACAGGAAGCAACCAATTGATGTTTCTCTCTCACATCAATTTTTCTATCTCTTTCTCTCTCCCTTCTTCTCTCTTTGAAGTCAATAAGCATGTCCTCAGGTGAGGATTAATGAAAACCGTTTTCTTAAAGGAATCGGAGGCGATGAAAACCATTTCCCCAGAAATGGCAAGTCAATAAAATCAAGCAGAGAAGGGTAGTTTAGAGTGGTTGCACCTGTTATTAGAAGAACTGTCCTGGGCTTCAATCCTTAAGTGACCTCTTTGGGACTTTAAACTCTGTGCATTGTGAGAACCAACCTTAACAGGTTTGCTCTCTGTTTTCGCCTGTCTCTTATGCCTTTAGATATAATTGTTGCTATTTTTCATAATGAAGAATTTTCTTGGAGAAAATGACTTTCTCAACCCTTTGTTTTTTTCATGGCCTGAAAGTCCTTGGCAAATTCTAGACCTGAGATTTTGTTTGTTTGTTTCAGGACCTTACTCACCAGAAATTATGAGCAAAGTAACCCAGCCCATTAAAGAACCTCTCAAGTAAATACCAAAAACTCTGGTAGAGTCAGTTCCTCATGTGTGATGTGGGCATTATGAGCACTGAATGGAAGCTTAAGCAAATGACTTGGGGCTTAGAGGAAGAATTCAGGTGAAACCAGACTTTCCTTCCACTCATAGTGAGATGGGGCTAGAAACCTACCAGGAGTCACTGTAGAGTTTTTAGAGATTGCTGTGAGCAATCATTTACTTATTCATTCATATATTCAATAAAAATATTTACTGACAGCCTATAATGTGCTAGTGTAGCAGAGAAAGTAATGCTATGAAATATTGTGTGTGGTCTCCCATGTTTCCCAGACCTTTTGCAGTTTGATGGGGTTGGAGACTCTCTTGGTCAAGGGTCTGTGAGTAGATGTCACTCTGGGGCCAAAATATTGAATAACAAATTTTTTTGTTTTAACATTCTCTTTAAAGATAATCTCTAAACTCTACTGCATATTTAACAGCCTTTAAAACAAAATATTTCCATATCATTTTTTTCTTCTCATTTTCTTAAAGATGTAAAATCACCTTTGTAAACATCTGTTATGATGCAGGGCATCCTTCAGGGCCCATTCAGGTGTGAAGGTTATTATTTCTAAGGATTCATTTGGTAGCAAGTGACAGAAACCAAACTGAAACTGGTAAGGAGGTTATTGGCTCACCTCACTGAAAGGGAGATGCTCCCAGATGTACCAACAATGTGGCTATCAATTTGAACTTTTTCTCCCTTTCTATATGAGGAGTCTGCTTGCTCTGTGATCATTTTGTTCTTTGGAGGGCTGTCCTTGTGTATCACAAGGATTGTTAGCTGCAAGTCTGGGGTTCAGCAACCCCAATGGAAAGAAAACTCTTTTCCAGTTGTTCTAGTAAATACCTTAGAGCTGACTCTCTCTGGTGAGGTATGGGCCAGGTGCTCATGCCTGAAACAATCATGTGATTGGGAAGGAGCTCCCTTATTGGCCAGGCCTGTCCTCATCTCTGAAGCACTGGTGGAGCATGGAGTTTGGGGAGGTTGAGGATGACAGTCTCACCTGAACCACATCAATAGGGAATCAGGGAGATGTGGGGTCCAAAAATCAAAATTAGTGTCCTGTTACCCCAAAAAAGGTGGGGTAATGCTTGTCAGGCTCAAACTACAAATATTCCCTATGGAAAAAGGTATTTAGCCCCATATTTTGTAGCCTGAGATTCCCGTCCTTTCTGTGTCTTTCACTATCAGCTCTCATGCACGATGCTGTCAGTGTGCTTCTGTCACAACCTCTTTCTACACTTTAATTTATAACATCTTATTCTCCAAAGGTTTGGAAACCAGATGGGCAATGTCATTAGAATTGTTTTCTTTTTTTTATTGTTGTTCAGTTACAGGTGTCCCAATTTTTCCCCTATTGCTCTCCCCTGTTCCACCTATCCTGCACTCCCACAGTCAGTCCCCACCCTGTCGTCCTTGTCCGTGGGTCCTTTACACATGTTCTCTGGCTAGACCTTTCCTGTTATTTCCCCCATTATCTCTCTACCTGCTCCCTTCTGATCACTTTCAGTTTGTTCCTTATTTCCATGTCTCTGGTCTGTTTTGCTCATTTGTTTATTTTGTTCATTAGGTTCCACTTAGAGGTGAGATCATGTGGTATTTGTCTTTCACCATCTGGCTTATTTCACTTAGCACAATGCTCTCCAGTTCCATCCATGCTGTCTCTATAAGAGTTAATGGGCTCTGAGGTAAGACCTCAAGTGTTTCCCTGTCAGTAAGGAGTATAAACTTTCTACTTTTTAATGGATTTGATGATATTTCTTATGACCCTTCAAAGGTCATTTTTACATATTTTCCCTCTCCTTTTCTCTTTCTCTCTCTCTCTTTTTTTCTTTTTGCCAAAAGTGCCTCCTTAATAGAGGATGTAGTATTGTAATTTAAAGACCCAGTGACTGTGAATAGTAAATACTATGAACATGGTTGCTTTAAGTAAAGGTTACATTTTGTAATTTTACTCAATTTAAGCGGTTTTCTGAAGTGAGAATGGTGGTGTGTGTTCTTTTGGAAATGAAAACATAACAGAAAATAAACGGAGTTAACTAGTTAATTGTAAGTTACTTTCCTGGTCTTATTAAAATACTGGTATTTTATTTTAGCTTTCTCCTTGCAATACCCTCTGATCTCTAATAAGTACTTTGGCTTCCATAGTGGAAACTATAGGGAAATAGGAAAAATTTTTTTGGAATACGAAGCTGTGTAAACACCCACAGGTAATATATACTGTTCAACATTCCAAGTTTTGATTGTTTTTGTTAAAAAGAACCACAATGTAAATCAAGCTAAAAAAGTTTGCACAGCAAACAAAATCACCAACAAAATGAAAAGAGAATCCACTGGATGGGAGAACATATTTGCCACTGATACATCTGATAAGATGTGAATTTCCACAATATATAAAGAACTCATACAACTCAACACCAGGAAGACAAACAATGCAATTTAAAAATGGGCAAAGGACCTGAATAAACACCTCTCCAAAGAGGATATACAGATGGCCAATAAATATAGGAAAAAATGATCAACTTCACTAACCATCAGAGAAATGCAAATTAAAACTGCGAGTTATCACCTCACACCTGTCAGAATGACCATTATTAATAAATCAACAAACAACAGGTGCTGGCAAGGGTGTGGAGAAAAGGGAACGCTTGTACATTGTTGGTAGGAATGCAGACTGATGCAGCCACTGTGGAAAACAGTATGGAGTTTCCTCAAGAAGTTAAAAATGGAACTGCCTTTATGACCCAGTGATTCCATTTCTGGGAATATATTCTAACAAACCTTAAACACTAATCCAGAAGAACATAAGCATCCCTATGATCACTTCAGCATTATTTACAATAGCCAAGGTTTAGAAATAGCCCAAGTGCCCATCAGTAGATGAGTGGATAAAAAAAATTGTAGTACACTTACACAATGGAATACTACACAGTCATAAAAAAGGAAATCTTACCTTTTGTGACAGCATGGATGGACCTGGAGATTATTATGCTTGAAATAAGCCTGTCAGAGAAAGACAAAGGTCATATGATTTCACTCATATGTGGAACCTAATGTACAAAATAAACAGACACAGTGGAGACACACTCATGGACACAGAGAACAGACTGGCAGCTGTCCACATGGAGGGAGGTTGGGGAACTGGATGAAAGGTGAAGGGATTAATCAAAAAACATATATGCTGTACATAACACATAGACACAGACAACAAAGCAGTGACAGCCAGAGCAAAAGGGGGGAGGGTATAGCTGAAGATGGGCAAAGTGGTAGAAATGAGGACAGAAAGAGACTTTGCATGTGGCATGTGTGGACAAAGCGGTGTGCAGCTGACGTTTTATTGAGATGTACACTTGAAAACTATATGGTTTAGCAAACCAATGTCACACCAATAAATTCAGTTAAAAACACCACAATAACATTAATCAAATAAATTTATAAAAACTTCATTTTAGCCAATAGTTTATATCTATTAGAAATAATCATTTATACTTTTTGGTTATTTAAAAATAGTCTTCAGGATTTATTGATCCTTTGAATTGTTCTTTTAGTGTCTAAGTCATTTAATTCTGCTCTGATCTTATTCCCTTGCTTCTACTCACACCAGAGACATGGAGAAAAAGAACAAACTGACAGTGATCAGAGGGGAGGGAGCGGATAAGAGGGAGAAAAAAGGAAAGGGGCGAGCCAAGGAACATGAATAGAGGACTCATGGGCACAGACAATGGAGTGGGGATTGAATGTGGGAGGGAGGGCAGGGCAGAAGAGCAATGGGGAAAAAGGTGGGACAACTGTAACTGAATAACAATATTTTTTTAAAAGGAAATAAATAACTAAAAAAAAATTCTTCATAAGTGACAGAGTTGCGTGATATTGGGAATTTCATAAAGGAGGTGATTGCAGTGACACTGCCTAAGAGTTTCTATGTAATTGTTCTAATGAGAAAGATGAAGAAACGACAGTGGCGAGTGTTATTAAATCATTCTAATCAAGAAGTTAGTCTTGAAAGAAAGAGGTAAAAAGCATAATAAATAAAATCAGAGGGATTAAGTCATAAATTCTTCAAGACTGCTGAGGCCTTGTCATGCTTAATAGGAAAATCAAAAAGGTTCTTACAGAATTATGAGAATTAGAAAGAAGGCGTATGAGTGGCTAATAACCAACACTGTTATCATATGCGTGGTTGGAACTACTCTAGCCTCCACTGTATAGACACAGAATTACTGCAGTTACAAAGAGGCTGAGCAATTTGGTGTGGAATGGAGCTTTACTCTGGACCCAGGTTTGTCCACCTCCAGAGCAAGCAGACCTCTAATAGTGGTGTAAACAATTACTTCCAAGTGTGGCAGCCCAAAATCAATGTAACAACTCAAGGATGTCATCAAGGAACCAGCTCTTCCTGTTTCACTTATCTACTATCTTTGGTATAGGACCCTTTAGTCTCATGGTTGAAAATGACTGCTGGCCCTCTAGGTGGTGCATCTACATTCTTAGGAAGAAGAAAGGGAAACATTAGAGGGCAAAGAGTAAGCAGTATGATCCTTGAAAGCCTTGCCTTATTGTTTGAAAATGTAAGTCCCCCACGAGGACTACTACTTATATCTCATTACAAAGAAGTGGGACACGTGACCACTTCCAACTGCAAAATGGCTAAGAATTGGAGTACTTGGCTCTCAGCCTATATATGTATAGCATAGGAAGCCTATGGTGAAGGGATTGAAGTTGGTGTTTATGGAAGTCTGCCTTATAGGTTTTTCAGTTATTTTGTATAAGTTTACTTTTTCTGACATAATGTAAACCTATAGAAAACAAAGCATGTGTTTTGGTATCTTTGAATTGCCCACACTAATGAACAAGTGATTACCATAGTACTTATTACAATGACTAAGACGTTTTGGCTACTCAGATCAATGTTGTTGTGATTTTTTAACTTTAATTTAGAAATTACAACCAGGACAGAATTAGTGACTCTAGTTTCTCGGAAAATGATAGAATCCATAGATTTCTCTCTGGTGACTCATTTCCTCATATCAACATTGGAAAATTACCTCGAGTTTTCTGCCTCACCAAGTTGGCCCATTAGATAAGACCATTTAATGGTAGTATTACTTGGAATATTTTAAGTATAAGTCACAAAAACAGGGTGGGAAGGAAATCATGTAAATGTACGTTAGTCAGCCCGGACCGGTGTGGTTCAGTTGGTTGGGCGTCGTCCTGCAAAGCAAAAGGTCATGGGTTTGATTCTTGGTCAGCACACATGCCTGGTTGAGAGTTCAGCCCCTGGTCAAGGCAGGTTGAGAGGCAACCCATCGATGTTTCTCTCTCACATAGATGTTTCCCTCTCTTTCTCCCTCCCTCCCTCTCTCTCTAAAAATAAGTAAATAAAATCTTTAAAGTGCTATGCCCTAAAAAATGTATAGTGGTCAACAAGGGCTTTTTAGGGAGAAGTAAAAGGTAAATAAGAATTAGGATAAGTCATTGTAATCAAAGAAAAGATTAGCAATTGAAAACTAAAAATAGTCTAATTTCAAATATTTTAAC
>VMDR010026342.1:0-14274 GCA_007922815.1 Macrotus californicus
TAACAAGAACTGTGAGTTTAACATTCCGGTTTATGAATTTGACATGTGTTTCTCAATATTAGAACCATATTTTTTCAGTAAAACAAAGGAGGGACATCATGTTTTCCCGGAAAGTTTCTTTTACGTGCTCGTACACTCATGGGGATGATGTTTTTGTAGATAGCCTCCCTTTATTCATTCATTTAGTAAATTATTGAGCATCTGTCAAGTGGTCGGCTCTCGGCTGGGCACTTGGAGCACGTCACAGCAAGGAAAAGAACCGGCAGTATTTACTGCCAAGGGTGAAAATCAAGTTTTCAGGCAAAAATGTGAACTTTGGAGAATGTATCTGTCGATGTGAGCCTTACAGCTTCTGATGAGATGTGCCGTGATAATGAATGGGATTATATAATCAAATGTATCAACATTTGGAAGGTCATTGGCCCAGTGTTTTCTAAAAGACCAATGTGTCTTGTCACAAAATCACGCATAGTGCAAATGATTCATTCACTGTGCCCCAGACCAGTGGCGTTTCACACTGGGACTGGTTTCAGGTTGCACACTGCAAGTAATCTTCCCGAGAACTACCACTTGTCAAGTGCTGCTGTAGTATCAAAGAAAGAGACCTACAGCTATCTGAGCGCTCTCCCCATTTCCAGCTGCGTATCGGTTTGAGCCAGATTATCTCCCTATATTTCAAGGAGAATAGCATGCTGCAACAGACTGAATGCGGAAGCAGATAGGAAAGTCTGGCCATTTTCTTTTAAGCCAAACCTTGAAGAGATTTGCAAAAATGCAAAGCCGTTCCGCCCTTCTCACTAGTTTTTCTGTGTTAGAAAATATAATTTTCTTTATAAAAATATTTGTGACATGTAATGAGTTTGGTATTTTTAAAAGAGGTAGTAAAAGAATTTTTTTCAATTTCTAACACAGTAAACGTTATAGATGTCATTTGCAAAGACAAAAATTTTGGGGGGGTTCTCAGTAATATTTATGTTTAAAGAGACCTGAGATCACAAGTTTGAGAATTTCTGATTCAGAAGAAGGCTTCCAGGAACATTGACATATATTGATACAGTTGGGGGAGATTACAGAGGAGCTTGCATTTTATGCTAAAAGACTTGTACTTTTCAGTAAAGAGTAAAGAGTCAGAATTTTTGAGCAGAAAAGCAACATGAGTAATCTGGAGGTGACAGCTGCATTGGGATAGGAGCCAGGGGATGAGTAAAGGGACAGGAGTCACAGCCCATTAGCAGAAGGGCCGAGGGGAAGGTGTTCGGGTCGGCCGAGGTTGGGCTCAGGGGGACTTCTGGTGGCAGTACTGGCCTAGCCCCTGATAGGCTGAGTTAAGGGAGCAGCCAGGTGTTATGTCTGAGCCTAGCTAACTGGGGTCAAGAGAAGCTGATTCGCAGGGAATGCTGAACTGCTTCCACATTTTTGTATCCTGGGGTCAAGGCTTTGAGGTTGTATAGCCAGGTAGAACTATCCAGGAAAGAACTGAAAATCGAGACCAGGTGGCCTTCCAGCTCCTGTGGCATCATCGAGCACCTCTGTTGCTTAAAATTATGCAGAGTTCTTTTTGACACAGACAATGGGGATCCAGTTGCTAAAATTTTATGCTTTGGTAGCTAGAGGATAGCATGTATTGAAATCTGCTGAATTTGATGACTGTTGTGTGTTCTTGTGGTTACTCTGTGTGTGTGTGTGACTGTGTATGTGGTTGTTAAGCTCCTTCATGCCGGTTCTGTCATTTCCTTGACTTAGTGACAGCACTGTAGAGCAAGTTATTTTCTGATATAGAACAATAAAATGTTGTTTAAACCAGTTACGATCAAGATTGAACAATGAAAATAGACTCTCTTCCCTTTCTTTTCAAAAAAAGTGGCGGTCAGTCAATGGTACATGGGAGAGAAACGTCTATTTCATATTGCCTCTTATGATAAGTGTTTTTCATAGAAATTCCTCAATCCTGTGTGGATGACTTACCAAGACTTTTTAAAACAACTGAAAACATGCTCTTAACAACCATCTGATAAAATGAAAAACTGAACAAACTGTGAACTCAGATGAATGATTCTCTGAAGAAATACTGGTACAAATGAATGATCAAAGTGTGAAATCATTAAAAACAAAACACGTTTGAGTTTTTTATTGAATCTTAATTGTGGGCTTATGTATTTTCTTTTGTAAGCTAAGTTAAAAGAAAATTGCCTAACTTAATTCTTGGAGGCCAGTGTGGTGGGACATGTACTGTGCCGTAGTTTATTTTTTACGTAAAAGCTGCTGTTCGCTTTTTCCCTCTGGCATTAACATGCATGCTTTCCTCCTGTAGGAGAGTATATAAAAAACTGGAGACCAAGATATTTCCTTTTGAAGACAGATGGCTCATTCATAGGGTACAAAGAGAAACCTCAAGACGTGGACCTACCTTATCCCCTCAACAACTTCTCAGTGGCAAGTAAGTTCATTGTGACTGTTGATTCACCTTGTATGTACTTACTCGCATGACCTTGTGTGGCAGATGTCTTAGTATATATGAGAAGCTTTTAAAAAGTTTCAGTTTGTGTTTAATAGCAGAGAAATTTTCAGCTGTGGTAGGCTTTCAATTCCTTAGCATAAGGATGATCGGTAATCTGTGGTCTTATATGATGAATTATTTAATATTTTTTATAGTTAGCACTTGAATGTGATCATTGTAACCCCCCAGATATATACTTCAGGTTTTCCTTTACAAAATGTGAACAAAGCCCTTTGAACTTGGTTGCTACAGTGAGGCTGGTTGGAAGATGATGCAGTACTTAGTGCGTTGCTGACTAGCTTCCTCGCCTAACCTTAGGTAGCTCTTCTGATTGAGTGTACAATGAGAAACAAGCGGTTTTCGTTAGAAATCATTTTCAGGGGAGGTTTTATGTTTATAGTTAAATCTTTCTCCCTTACAAATATCTAACAAAACTGTTTGTAATTTACACTTGCTTAGAAATGACGTATTTGCTTGAACTTCACATAGAGGGAACGGAAAGACAACGATAATAGTGACAACGGTCATTGTTGGTACACTGTGACCAGGGGCTTCGGACTGTTCATTACTGATCTTCAGTGAAAGGGTTTTCTCCATTCATTTCAAAGCAAAGCATTTTAAAGTTGTGTCGAGTTAAAATAAACCTGCCTAACAGCTAAAGTCCATACCATGGAGATGGAAGTCTTTCACTGGACACGGTTCTTAATTTTAGTTTTGATTGTATGTTGTCATCTATTAGCCACTTTTGGAAAAGATGTGAGGGAAGACTAGAGCAGAAGAAGAAGAAGAAAAAATACAGTAAAATAGGAACGGCAACGAAATCCAAGATAGCCGAGGTCCTTGAATGTCATAAAGGTCATTTTTCCTTTCTATAGAGTCCCAGGCTTTTTTATGGATACTATCTTTTAATTTCTTTTGAAGAATAAGATAAAACAATAAACCAAAGAGTTTGTGGAATCATTTGAATGGTAAAGATATAACTTCAAAAAAAAAAAAGTGAGAACACCGACATGTATAGATTAGTTAAGGAAATTATTTTTCCTACCCAAAGGCTCATTAGGTAGTTACAGCTTTCCTTCAGTAGAAAATTATTTTTTTAATTTGATTGTCAATTGGAAATATCTTGTATTTTGTATTGATTGAACACGTTTTCATTTTAACGACCCTCTGGGCAAGCATTTGCTTTAGAGTGATAGGAATTGGCTTTTAAAACATGAGCGGCAATACATTCTCGTGTACTTCCTACACCCAGTGTGGTTTCTTGGTGTCTCTATTTTACTAGCGATTGCTATTGGTTTGTCTGACATCATTTATGAAAGTATAGAACTCCTGTATCTGCTGATCAAAATGCAGCATTTTTTGACCTTATGAAATTTCACACCCCAACAAATTTTAAAGACATGCTGTATGTCACAATCTGCCAACATCTGCTCCCACACTTGCACTGGCAGAGGCTGGGATAAATGCCGCACTCTTGGGGAGAGATCCCATTCAGTGACTGACAGTCAGCTCCTCCTGGAAATGAGTATTAGCCGACATCTGTACCCTCTGCTCTGTCATCGAGTAGTTGTAGGTAGTGGACTCACACCCACAAGTGAAGTTGGAGGCCAGCCCCTCAGTCTTCAGAAGCGTGTTCGCATGGATCTTGCACTAGATACACTATTTTAAATGAACTATCCTTAAAGCTTGGTTTATTGCGATCTTAAATCTTTTAAATGATAATTACCTGGGGAGGTAGTGTGGTAAAATGGGCACTGGTTGAAGTTCAAATTCCAGCTTTGCCATAAGCCATGAGTGTGGCCTTGGGCACACCATTCTCTGAAACTCTGGTCTTTAATTCCTTCATCAGAATAGTGAAGACACTTGGGTTTGGTGAATCTGTAAGGCCCCTTTTGTCTCCAATATTCTGGGATTCTGGGAGGGGAAATTGAGCAGGTCCTTGGGGTGTGAATAGGAGTTAAACAAATTAAGATAGAAGAGAAGCATATTCTAGGTGGGGGGTGATAAAAATGTTCTTGTGAGACATTATAAGAAAGAACAGTTGGAGTAGGAGAGGATTACTTCACCAATGGTTTCCCTACTTCTCAGTCCCTGTTAGTATATGAAAAAGAACTAGTTTACAAAGCATTTCTAAGGTACATTGCGAAATTTCATATATATATGTATGTGTGTGTGAATATATACTCCATATATTCCATTGATAGCTGCAGTATGAGTTTCTTGCTTTTCCTGATAATTAAAATGTTACTTAAATTTAATCTATGTGGGTTTTAATGGAATGTTATGAAAATAGGCTTTTTAGCCATTTGAAAAAATAAAATGAGAACTGGAAGGGACCTAGAATTGGCCTTTTCAATCATCATTCAATTTCAGATTCCTTTCTTTTGAAACCAATTTTATGTAATAAATTCTTCAGCGGCCACTTAATTTCTAAGACTAGCGAATATTATTCAGTTCTTTTCATTGATTTACACCAGGGCTGCATTTAATACTAGTGACCACCACCTCCTTCCTGGGATGATTTCTCATCATCTGTCTCCTTCTGGAATGCCTCTTTTTCCTGGTTTTCTTCCTTTGCCTGTTGCATGCAGCTTGGGGTCTAACTGTGTTCTGGCCAAGGACTCTTCTCCCGTGGTACCTTCGTCCTGGGTGGGCACATTCACTTTGTAAGGTTTCACCTACCCGCAGCTTACTCACACACATAAATATCTTCAGGGCAAGCCCGTCTCCTGAGCAGCGGGTTACTCTGTTCACCTGATTTCTGGGCATCTCTAGATATTTTTGGAACTCAACATGCACTAAGTTGAACTCAAGATAATTTTATCAATCCCCCCCCATGTTCAGTATCTCTTTTCTGTCTTGAGCAGAAACCTGAATCTATTCCATGCCTTCCCCTACCCTTACATCTTCACCCCACTTCTGATTTATTTCTAGTCCTGATTTTGCTTCTTATTTCTTGAACTTAATGTCCTTTCCTGTGGTTACCCTTTCACAAGGCCTTATCACCTCTGCTATAGATTCTTAACTAGATGCTTTGCCTCTAGTTTCGAATACTTATAATACTTCCTTCACCTGACCACCAAAGTGATCTTTCTAAAATCAAATCCTAGGGATGCCAGTCCCCTGTGTAAGCCCCGCCCTGGGTCCTCATTGTCTGGTGGATCAAACCCAGCTCCCTTCCTCCATCACACAAGGCCCTCCTCAGCCTGGCCCCTGCTCTCAACTCCTGCTCTGTGCAGTTGCACTTGGGCCGCACTGAACTGTTTGCTGTTGTTGACGCTGCACACCGCTGCTCTTCCACCCTGAGCTTGTGTTCGTGCTGTTCTCTATGATTGGAGGGTCCTCTTCTCCATTTGCCTGGATCTCTTTTTTTTTTTTTTTGCATTCTTTATGACTTTATTCAGATTTGAATTCCCAGCCTAGTTCCTTGCTAAAGGACTCCTCTCTGCCCTTCCCAAAGCTTATTACCTTTTGTTGTTATCACAGCTTTTCTTGGTTATCTTGTTGGAGTGCATGTCTCACCTGCTCACTGGGGAGTGTTTGAAGGGAAAGAGCCTGGTGCCCACATTCTAGGGCTTAATAACTATTTTTAAATGAATATCTGAAAACATCTAGTCTATATTTTTCACTTTTTAGATGAGAGAAATGAAGCCTTTAGAAATTCAATGATCTTTTTTAGAGTTATTTTACTAGATAGTAGTAGTAAAGCATCAAATCTCTCTACGGTTATTTAAAAATGTGATTCCTCTCCCCAACCACATTCTGTGACATTTTACCTAGATTAAGAGCCTTGAGATTTGATTTTGGGTGGGACTTCAACACTTAAACAGGTAGATATTCTCTGTCATACAGAATTCTCCAAGCCCTATAAAATGTGGATCACACATTTGACCTTCATCCTCCGGGTAGATCAAATGTGAACCGTATGGAAAGGTGCCCTCTAAATGGAGTGCTATAGAAATGCAAACAAAAATATTTTTTAAAAACGAGGTATGTTTTTAATCAGAATTGTAGTTTGATAAGTTGCTAATTATAGACTGAGATGATCTTTGTACAGGAAATAGTGCATTTTGACTGCACAGTAATGTAGCATCCACACAAGTATTGTCGCAAAGCTGTGTTCAGAGTTACTTTGAGCGCAGTAGTCTGTCTACCCAATGTCCTGGTCTTTAACATTTTGACAGTTATTAGTCCAACTCAAAAGTAGAAACAGTTCCTTCGTGGAGAACTAGAACATTTGTCCATGTGTCTCAGGGCTCAGTCTTGCTGGCAGCAGGGAGAAGGGAGAAGTGCCCAGCTGTGTCCACAGAAGGGCCGCCTAGAATTCGACTTTATTCTCGTTTGCAAATACCAGCTCACTCTGATGGTCTCACTTTCCTCCCTGAAACCTCTCTGCAATTCCTGTTTTAAAAAATAGGTTGGTCTGCATTTCTTAGGCCAGTTTTAAAAGTGAAATGGAATGTTTACTCATTAACCTGTTTTTCTTCTTCTGTGTGAAAGGAAGAAGGCAATTATGGGCCTTAAACCTATCCAAAAAAAATCCTTACCTCTGAATAAATATTAGACTCAGAGATTATAAATGTGAAGGCAAATATGTTGATCCCTACTAGTGCTTCCACTGTGGCCATTTATGGGGAGAGAAGAACAGCATAATGCACAGAGCAATCTGGAGTGGCAGCCCTACAATCTAGAATAACCTGATACTAGGTAAATATGTAAGGATTACGAGAGAATAGAATAACTCAGTTTCAAGGGTTTATTGATCATTAGAATCATACTAGATACTAAAAGGAGTATTAAATACAATTTTTGTATGGAGGAATTTGTCATAGAATTGGATGTCTGGAAGACATCCACGTAGAACATTGGAGCAGTGGGAGGGAAAATCAGATTAATTGCCAAAATGAACTTTGTAGAGAATAAAGCTGCAGAAGTTGAGAGAATAGGTAAAGATGAGCTGGGGTGCTTAGCTAAGAATGTATTCACGAGCCGAGGGTAGCAGGGGCCTGGAAGGATAGGGGCTGTGGGTTTGTGGAAGGAGGGCATTCTCTGTGAGGTTACCAACATGGGCAAACATGTGAAGTCTGGGATTAAGGAGTAGCTTGTCTTGTGAACAGTATGGGCAGCTTCCTAGATGAACAGAGAGTTTGTTGTAGAAAAATAAGTCAAGATGAGATCAGTTTTAATCAGACTGTGAAGGGTGTTGGAATACTAGTTGGATGTTTTTAATGGCAACTTGTCGGAAACCAATGGAGGCTCTGAGCATTAGGTGTCCAAGTGAGGATTTGATAAAATAAATAACGATAACCCATCTGGTTTATTGTGCAGTAGAAGGGGTGCACACATAGACAAATAGTTCTCTTTCCCTCCTGAGTCAATCAGTCAGCAAGGTACTATCTCATCTTCCTTCCTTTTCAGTCTCACCACTTCTGCGCTGGGTAGGTTCTTCGCCAGCCGCCCTGGATCATTCTGACTGTCTCCTAATGATCTCACACCCTTCAGATATTCCCTCTGGAATGTTTGGAAGCAACACACAGATTCATTTAGATTCATCTTCCACAAAACGTTCCTCTGCAAATACCATCTCCTTGCTCAGAAAAACCTCAAATTTTCTCCATTTTTTATAAGAGGAAGATGAATTACTATTTTTTGCTGTATTGCACATCAGTAATTAAACACTTGCCACAATCACAAGTGTGTTTATGCTCTACATGTTGTCAATATTCCTTTTTTTCTTCTATTACTCCTTGATGTCCCACACATTTCCTCTTTGATATATATTGCTATATTTTATTAGGCCCAGTGGCACACAAAACTCCTAACCCTGTTTTTATTTTAAGTGATTTTTAGACCATTTATATACTGAATCATTGAAAGATTTGGTGCTTCCTCCTCCCCCACCCCCCAATTACGATCTGATTTTAGACAAACAGAAAGTTATGTCTGGTAAACCGAGCATCTCACTATAAGAAATAGATGCCTTACTTAAAATCTCATCGTACAGTGAATTACCCTAAATTTAATTTAATTTGCCTCCTATCCTTTATTTTTATAGGTGGGATTTTATTTTTATATTGGTAAAATGTAACCCCTAAACCGAGTTTAGAATGGGAAGGGGAGAAAATGATTACAGGGCTCACATGGAATCAAGGGCAATGATGGACAGCGATTTGAGCAGATCACCTGAGATGTCCCGTGGTGTGCTTGAGTGTGATATTATTACGTTACAGAATGACATGCTTACGATTGTGCAATAAGAGATTTTTAATAAAAACCAGGGGCGTATTTGTGCCGGACCCTGTATTTAGCAGACTGCCATCCTCATTTCAGACTCTGTTTCCTCAGGGTCAGGGGTAGGCGCTCAGTCCTCTGTTAGCTTACCTGGTACTTTACGTGCAGTTTTTATAAGGGCAGCAACCGTTCATCTTCCTTCCTAGTGGAATATCAAACACATTTACTGATGACAATACGTACTCCATTTTAAAATCCCGTCTGAAAGACAATATTATTTTCTTTAGCTATAAAGGTTTTTTAAAACGAATACAGTATCTCCTTATCTGCTGATTGAAAGCAAATCCGATGACCTTCACGTAGAGGCGAGGGGGTGGGGGGACTACTCGCAGCCTGTGTGCAGTGAGCAGCGGCGGTGGATTTGTCACATAACTTTTCACATGAATGACTGACAGGTCATTGTATTGCTATGTTAGCTTTTGAGGCCAAAACTGACCGACCGTGAAACACTACCCAACAGCAGCCAGCCTTTGATGCTAAGGACCCATGTGCTGTTCCAAGGGGCCTCTTGGGTTATGTTGTTATCATTCCCGGCCTACTCCTTCATGACACCCTTCCATATCTGAAGGGTGAAAATAATTCTGTCTACACACCTTTCTGACCATGCTCATTGATTGGCAGCTCATTTTTGTTAAGTTGAATGCAGTTACACACCTGATTTATTTGTCTACTACTTACTTTTTGACTTACATTTTATTTTCTAGAAGGTGGACGTTGGTGTAATTTTTAAAACTGTAAATTAAAAACGATTACAGGCCCATCAAATTTGGTGCTTTAATCCCATCTTCCTTATAACTAATACACAGGAAATTCAGAGGGACACGAGGAAAGAAGGGAAAAACATGGACACTTTTAAGAGCCTACTTTGTACGAGGTGCTTTATTTATATGCTTCCATTTTTGGGTGACAAGAATGAACAAGAAATAGATATTACCTTACAAAAACACACTAGGTAATGAAACTAAGACCTAAAGAGAGAGATTAAGTCACACCTGGCTCGGATGTACTTAATCCCATAAAGGTGCAGCGGGGACAACTGTCTTCAAATGATCTTTAGTCAGAACCCACAAAAATGTCGTATGCCAAGTGTGATACTCAGCAGGCTAGTAGCGGACTCTTCGCTGTGCTCGAGGGGGGCTGTTGAAGTAATGGAGACACGCTCTGGCAGAGGGGCGAGCGTGCAAGTGGGGAGCCAGGTGAGCATCTGATAGGACTGTATCGGGTAGTATTGGGTCAGTCACTTCACCACCCTAAAACCCTGGAGTTATGTCATCCGTGACACGAGGGAGTTAGAATGAGGGATCTCTAAAGTTCTCTCTTCTAAAAGTCAGTGATTTGTCTATCACCAGCGGATAATTTCTTGAAACATCAAGTCTGCTGGGAATTAATAATAATAAATCACCGCTTGTGGAGCACCTGTGTGCCGTGCACTTTCCATCCATATGGTTACTCCCCTCACACTTGGGCAGGACTCATTGTAACCCTATCACAGCTGGGGAGCGAGGCTCACAGGATTTGCCAGGGGGCACGTTATCTAGTAGGTGATGGAACAAGAAGCGGAACCCCCAGCTTTCCGGTTTCAGGGCCGATGCTTTTCCCACACTGCTGCTCAGCTAACGCATCTCGGGCCGCCCTCATCAGGGTCTAGAGGTAGGGGTTTTCCAGGGCTCAGAGGGGTGGCCTTTCCACGCCTCTAGATCTGTTTATGTCCGTGTCGTGGACCCGGTCCCGCCATTTCACCTCAAACATGAGTATGTTTCAGAGCTGCTTCATCATCTGAAGCTTGATGCAGAGGATTCACCAGTATGTGCAGATTTCAGCCTCGGTCTTCTAGTTGTGTCACACAAGTCATAGGAGAAACACTCATTTTTAGAGGCGGAATCATCTGGATATTCAGTATGAATTCTGTGATCATTGCATTTTTAACAAACAGGACTTGAGGATCACATGTTTTACTGATCTCTGCAGTTACACACCAAATCACTACCTTTCTGTTCCCCCTGCCCCTGTATCTTTATGCTAATCTAAAAGCATTTATTACATTTTGAGTAAAGTTCAGTAAGGCCCAAGGCCACGTCCGGGGGGAAGGACCTCTAAGCCTTGGGATTTAGGAAAGAGGTAGAGGCACTCTTTGGGGTTGGAAATAATACGTAATCAAGCACATGCTAATGAAAAATTGAAATGTAGGGACAGAGAAGAGAGAGTAGGGGGCCTCTTCCAAAGTTCTGTGGAGGAGAGTACATTGCCCCTTGATTACAATAATGTCGCTGCTCTATAATAAGGTCTTTCACTGCGAGTGCAGCTTTTCATTCATTTGTTTTGTGCTCTGCTTCCTGTCACTAATTGTCAGCACAATAGTCTTCCAACTATGAAGTCTCAGTGTCCTTTTGGACCAATTTGTCATTGTCTTTCTCCCTCACCCGCCCTCCTACCCCCCAACCCATGCACTCAGAATCTATTACTCTGCTTGCATTTTTAGACATTTTCTGTGTTTTAAAATGGCAATGCTTTTGAAATATGCCAGAATAGTTCACGATAATTGAACCATCCAACCAGCAACAGTTTTTGCTTCCAAAAGCACACTGAGAAGGCTTCTCTCTCTAGAGGATACTCTTAGAGAGGAATTAAAAAGAAACGTATAGTATTCTCTTTATAGAATTATTTTGTATGTGCTGTTTCCTTTGAGAGCTTCACTACCAGCCTGTGGAAGGAGGTTAAAATATTTTTGTTAGCCTGTATTATTTACACATTGACTGTTTACCTCATGAAGTCTTAGGAAATCCATGCCTGTAGAAAGTTACATTTTTCCTACTAATGGCTATTGTTAGAGTTTTATCACGACCGAAGTCCCAATGTGCTCTCTTGGATTGGCAAGCCTAAGCAAGTTCTTACATCAGCCTACAGGCAGCTGGTGTCACATGTCGATTCACGTTAGGTTGTTCACGCTTTGGCCAATAAATATTCACGTGTGCTTTCCACCTTGTAGCCATGATCTCGTATTGACAGAAAGATCTTTTTTTCTAACGGAATTCCTAGAAATAAATCCTGAAACAGTATTGTTCCTTAACAGCTTATCTATCACCTAGAACATCCCCTATCTTATAATCGTGTAATCAAAGTGTATTGTTGTTTTTAGTTTTTAGTTTTTGAAATCTTTGCCAGATTATTTTTATTTTTGGCAATTTTATTTAGTTATTGTTGTTCAAGTATGGTTATCTCCATTCCGCCCCTCCCCCCCACACTCCCTCCACCCACCAGCCACCACCACTTCCCACCCCCCCTTGGTTTTGTCCATGTGTCCTTTATAGATATTGTTGTTTTTAAATGTAATATTCTCACAATGGGTGGCAGTTACTTTTAGTGCATGAATATTAAACAAGAAGTTTAGTCACTTTTCTTTGGGGGAAGACTATTCCAGTGCTCTCTCTATCACCTGTTTCTGTCAATGTAATTGCAAAAACCTAGCAAGGGAAGTGTATAAAGCTTATTATAAAGAAATAAACCTTTATTTCCCCTCCTGTAAGCAGCTACCACTCCCGAAACAGCATGTGACATACTAAGAAGAGGCAAGGATTTGCAGCTAGAAAGCCTGGATTGGAGACCTTCAGCTTTCTAACTTGAATGACTTGATGACTTTGCACAAAGTGACTTAAAAACCAGACAGCCTGGGATTGGCTGGGGTGGGGGGGGGGTAGTGGGGGTGGGGGTGCAAACTGTAAATGAACAACAATAAAGTCATTAAATAAATAAATAAACAAATAAATAAATAAAATAAAGTAAAGTAAAAAAAAAATCAGACAACCTCCATTGGCTTATTTGTGAAATAGAAATGATGAAAAACACGTTAGAACTTTATTGGGAGGCTTACTGAGAAATAATGCATATAAAATCCTAATGTTCTCAAGGACCGACTGATGATATGCTAAAATCATGACTTAGTTGTAATTATTTCAGAGGAGTACATTTTGGAAAAAAATAATGGAAAGGAAATTTTCTCTACTGACCTAAATTGGCAAAGATTTCAGATTTTTTTTTCTATTGTACTAACAATGAATGGGCTGATTATTCCAAAGTATGTTTTTCATTTTGCTTGCAATGCATCAGTTAAACCAGATTTTCAAATGAAGTGTTTTATGCTAAAGACTCAGAGCCTCTTGACGGCTGTGGCTGAAACCTTTTAAATTGGGAAAGCTTATTTGGAGTCAGAATTCCTAAGTGGAAAGAGAGACAACTATGTCTTCTTAAAGTTTTAAGATGTGAGAGAGTGTTTTCCAGATAGGTCAGAATCTAATGATAACTCTGCCTGTCTTTATACACGGAGTCCGGCACAAATAACGCCCCTCTTTATTTAACAAGATCTTCTGTTACAAAATCAGAAGCATGTAATTCTGTAACATAACAATATCACACTCAAGCACACCACAGGACCTTTTAGGTGAACTGTTGAAATTAAGGCTGTAAATTATTACACCCATAGTATTAACCTACCAACCACACTCAGGCAGGCCTTACTTCTCTGCCAGACCCTATATGTTTTTAATGAAATTATTAGGATTATTTGTTTACAGTCTTCTAAAACTCAGGGCTTTTTTGTTGTTTTTATCGTTGTTGTTTTTGCAACTATGCACTTTGCTTTGAGTGGATAGGTCTACCTTTTATTTTTCTCCAAGGGAAAATATCCTGTAACTACTCTGTAAATTTAGTGCTACCAGTTTTCCAAGGGAAAGAAAGATACCCATTAAGTTAGAGCTGTAACTATGTAAATCAAGAATTTGATTAGGCTTCTAATTTTTTTCTAATTAATGTTACTAGGATTTAGTTATACATCAATATCTATGTCTATCTATGCTTAATTGCATGTGTTTCTCATACAGTATTTAATACTAATGTTCTCAGAGGTAGTTTAACAGGACCATTTACATTTTGAAGAAATAAGTATTTCAGGTTTTAAGGGCACAGATCATAAAGTAAATTTTGTTGGCAAAGGAGTGTGAATTTTTAAATATTGAGATTATTTTACAAGAAAAAGAGAATTAGCTGTGATGCTTTCCTTCTCTGTATTTATGGTAAGGAATGAAGTTTGAAAAACATTCAGGGTTGCTAATGAATAGTTTTGAAAGTCAGCCTAAGAACTTAGAACTTTGCCCTAGAGAGAGTGGTATGTTTTTGAGTGGGCTGGACCAGGCTGGCAGCAGGCAAGGCGCCTGGACGGGGTCACAGTGCAGACCGCCCTAAGTGGAGAATCCCAGAATGCTGTGAGGTCCGCATTGGCTTAGTTTGGAATAGAACTCTGTAGTTCTCCACTGTTTATTTCGTGGTTTAAATATAAGTGTATTCAAAGAGACATTTTATTTTATTACTAGAATGCCAGTTAATGAAAACAGAACGACCAAAGCCAAACACATTTATTATCAGATGTCTCCAATGGACCACCGTTATAGAGAGAACATTTCATGTAGACACGCCAGAGGAAAGGTAAGAAAGTC
>VMDR010026343.1:0-14064 GCA_007922815.1 Macrotus californicus
GAGCCTTTCTAACCCTTGCATTTTCAAAAGTCTTCAATTAAACAAGTATATAACAAATATGAACAGATATATGAAGATACCAGGCTATATACTTGAATGAAGATACAGAGGAAAGCACAACATTTATATTTTAGTTCCGTAGTAGATTGCTATAGTCACAACCCCAGTGAATCACACCTACCACATCCATACACACCTTGATATATTCCTTCACCACATTGACACTGGGCTCAGCTGTGTGAGTTGCTTTGGCAATGGGATGTAAACAAATGTAATGGAAGCAAAGGCTTAATAAGCTCTTGCACATTGAGGCTTGTCTTTCTGGAACCTTGAGAACATCATACTATGGAGAAGCCCAGAATTAAATGCCATGTAGCAGGAGAGTCCCCAAGGGCCCCCTGGCTGAATGCAGCTTCAAGAGTGTTCCAAGACATGAATAGTAGAAAAATGATCCAGCAAACACACAGAATTGTGAAAAGTAATAAATTGTTAGATCAATAAGTCTTGGGGTGATTTGCGATACAGAAATGAAAAACTGATAAAAAAATTGATACCTGAGTCCTGGCCAGTGTGACTCAGTTGGTTGGAGTGTTGTCTCATAGACCAAAAGGTTGCAGGTTTGATTCTCAATAAGGGCAGATACTCAGGTTGTAGGTTTAATTCCCAGTTGGGGTGCATATGAGAGGCAATCAATGTTTCTCTCTCACATCAACATTTCTCTGTCTCTCTTTCTCTCTCCCCCCTCCCTTCTTCTCTAAAAGCAATGAAAAAATGTTCTTGGATGAGGATTAAAAAAAAAAAAGGATGCTCAGAAGTGGTGTGTTGCTGTAACAGAAACCTAAACTATGGGACATTGGCTTTGGGACTTAGTGGCTAGCAGAGACCATAGAAGAAGCATGTAGAGGACTAGTGGAGCCAGGAAGACCTGAGAGGGATCTGTTACTGGAGGCTGTTAAAGGGCAACCTATGTTATGCAGTAGTAGAACAATTGACAGCCCTGTTACTTCCAACAACTTGAAAGATAGAAAATATAATCAATGAATTTGTGGATTTAGAGTAAGATTTGCATTTAGAATGCTGAAGGGGTCAGTTAACTTTATAAAAGTTATAGATAATAGGAGTTCTGGCCAAGATGGAGGTGTAGGTAGAAATGCTTAGCTTCCTTGCACAACCAAAAAAAAGGATAACAACCAACTTAAAAACAATAAATAACCAGAATTGCCAGAATAGCATGGAACTCTGACAACCAAGGAATTAAAGAAATATTTATCCAGATCAATGTACCAAAACAAAGAAATATGGCCCAAATGGAAGAACAGATCAAAACTCCAGAAAAAGAGCTAAGCGACATGGAGATAGACAACCTATCTGATGCAGAGTTGATTGAGTTTGGTTGCAAAATGAAGGAAGAAATGAAGGCTACACATACTGAAATAAAGGCAAGTATACAGGGATCCAATAGTGAAGGGAAGGAAATTGGGACTCAAATCAATGATTTGTAACAAAAGGAAGAAATAAGCATCCAACTGGAACAGAATGAAGAAACAAGAATTCAAAAAATGAGGAGAGGCTTAGGAACCTCTGGAACAACTTTAAGTGCTCCAATGTCTGAATCATAGTGGTGCCAGAAGGAGAAGAGAAAGACCAAGAAATTGAAAATTTATTTGAAAGAATAATGAAGAAAAACTTCCCCAACCTGGCAAAGGAAATAGAATTCCAGGGAGTCTAGGAAGCCCACAGAGCCCCAAAGAAATTGCACCCAAGGAGGAACACACCAAGGCACATAATAATTAAGTTACCCAAGATTAAAGATAAGGAGAGAATCTTAAAAGCAGCAAGAGAAAAGGAGACAGTTACTTACCAAGACTTCCCATAAGACTGTTAACTGATTCCTCAAAAGAAACCTTGCAGGCAAGAAGGGGCTGGAAAGAAGTATTCCAAGTCATGAAAGGCAAGGACCTCCATCCAAGATGGCTCTATCCAGCAAAGTTATCATTTAGAATGGAAGGGCAGAGAAAGTGTTTCCCAGATAAGGTCAAATTAAAGTAGTTCATCATCACCAAGGCTTTATTATATGAAATGTTAAAGGGACTTATCTAAGAAATACAAGAAGATAAAAAATACAAGCAGTAAAATGACAACAACCTCTTAACTATCAACAACTGGACCTAAAAAACAAAAACAAAAACTAAGCAAACAACTAGAACAGGAGCAGAATCACAGAAATGAAGATCACATGGAAGGTTATCAATGGGGAAGGGGAAGAAGAAGGGGAGAGAGGGGGAGGGAAAGCTATAGGCAATAAGAAGCATAATTGGTAGGCATTAAATAGACAGGGGTAGGTTAAGAATAGTATAGGAAATAGAGAAGCCAAAGAACTTATATGCACAACCCATGGACATGAACTAAAGGAAGGGATGCTGGATATTGGGGAAGTGCAGGGTGGAGGGGGGATAAAGAAGAGAAAATAATTGGGACAACTGTAATAGCATAATCAATAGAATATACTTAAAAAAGAAAAAAGTTATAGATAATAGGGTCTGAGAAGAAATAGATGAACTAAAAAAAGAACTGATGTGCTTGCAAGCAGAATTTCAAGTAAATATGGAAGGTCCGGGATATGTTGGGTTTGGAAATAAAACCAATTCACATTTCCAATCTCTCCAACTGGCAAAAGTTTCTCAAAGTACCAAATGGCCTCAGGACACAGATAAAATCAAGAGTGTGGATGTAAGACTTTGTTACAACCACAGAGAAATTTAACATGGACTAATCGAACTCTCTCAGCTAGACAAAAGACCTTCTAAGAATTTTAATGCCATTTTTCCAGAGCACCTTCAAATAGAGGCCTGTCTCAAAAAAATTGTTGTTATAGCTTTTGTCTAGTAAAATGGTATGTAGAAAGCCCACAGAGTTTAGAAGGAAATTGGGCCAGTTTAGATTAAGTGATGCACAGCAGTTCAAAATATAGTAAGAGTCAGAAAACAAGCTGAGAAAATTACCTGGCTGCAAACCTGGGCTGTTTCTTATTGAAAAAGACGACCATCTCAGAGGGAAGGGCAAATTGCTTCCAAGCTCTATGCAAGAACCATTTCCTATACCCAGAGTAGGAGGCCCTGCCACATTTGCCTGATTGGATTTCAGAATTGCTATGGACCAGTGACTGCTATATAACTTGCTGTTCCTCTGCCCCTTAAAATGGTAGCACCTATCAAATGTTCTATTCTCTCTTGATGGATTTGTGTATAAAATAAAGTATTGATGATAAAGTAAAGATAATGTTTTATAAGGTCTCATGAAGTCCTTGATGAACATGTGGCAGAATAGAATGAGAATGAGCCATGACACAGGAAGATCTGGTGCAATTTTAATTAGGCAACTTAACTTTAGGGCAAGTTACCTAACTTCTCAGAGTCTTTGTTTACATACCTGTTAAGCAGAGATTGCACTTTTTTGTGAGATTACTATCAGACAATTAATTGCACAGATTACAGCATGTAATGCCTGGCACATGGAGATATTCACCGTGTGGTGATCTCTTTCTATTTAAATTTGCTTTGTTCACCAGTCAACATTTGATTAAAGAGACCACTGGGACCTCGGCCTTGAGAATTATGAAACAGCAACTCCAAGATCATAAAAGCTGGGGAAACTGGGTTCATGATTGCAGGATTAAGGATCTATAAACCACCACAAGAGTTAGGGGAAATTCTCTGAATTGGGAGAAAGAAATAGGGGAGAAATTCTGTCTTCAAGAATACTTTTTATGTGCTTTCATTGGTTTTCTCAACACATTGTGCAGTGTCTCAGTCTTTGGCGTACTCTTCCTCTCTCACTCATCAAAAATCTCTTGTCCTCATTCCCACTTCCTTAGCACCCCGCTCGTCTTACAAATTTTTGTTAAAATATGAATTCTGTCAAGAAGTAGAGTCAGTAACATGTTTCAGATATAATCCAAGAGAAAATGATGATTTTGCTTCTGGGCTGTAGATGTGGCCAACCCAGGAAAAGGCAAAGTTTCATCACAGATTGGATGGTCTTAAAATACCAAGCAGCAAACCAAGAAGTCACTGCATTCAGGACATTTTGGAACAAAGTGGAAGAAGAGCTTCTCTGGCTAACTGGAATGAGTTGCCTACTTCAGTATAGTACTGATTTGACTTTGCCGGTGTCCAAAGAAGTTTGTGCTAGTAAGAAATAATCACTATGATGCATTGGAAAAGTGTACATTATTCTTAAAAATGGTAGAAAGAGAAAAAAGTTGAAGCTCTCCAGGGTAGAGAATGAGAAAATTTCCTTAGGTGACTATTCATTACAATTCCTTTGAGAATTCATTCATTATGAAGGTCCTTAAAATGTATATGACCCACAGGAAACTAGAGTGGGAGCTCTTTATCCACCTGTTCCTACCCATTCTTTTTTTCCTGATTTACTTGATGATTTTCAGGCTGATCTTGGGATATAAATCTTTGGTTGCCTTTTGTTCATTTTAATTTTGAACTTCCACTTATTGGATAAATGTAATGCATCAGACACTATGGTAGGTATTTTGCATGTATTTTTATATTTAATCCTTATAACTATCCTACACTGGAGATAATATTTTTCCCACTTTATAAATTGTTTAACTTGGAAAGATTTGAAAGCTAGTCTGCTTGATTTTGGGGGTTTTGTTCATTCACTGCACCATGATGATGGCGAGCAGCGCAGCTGCATGGAGTTTAATTTAAGAACTATTATGTCAGTTTTTGGGAGAATGTCTCCTCACTGATTGAATTCAGGTTTTACTTTCTTATGCAGGGCAGTTAATTACAAAGTGCCTCCCGAAGACTACCACCACCAAGGGTTCAAATTCTGCTGTAATTGGGAGCTAATTTGTTTTCTTTTGTATGGTTGAAGCCCTCCTTCTTCCCTCTTTTCTAAAGGACAATATTGTTCTATCAGATTATATTGCCATTCTTTTGGTGAAATTTTCATTTAAGTGTTGTGCTGGTTTTGTCTTTCATAAATTATAGTTCTGTTTTTTTATGACTCATATTTACTACGAGGAACAAGTATAATATTTTATCATTAATCATGTTACACTATTATATGATGAAAAAATCTGTTGGGAATAGCTTTAAGATTGCTCATAAATGTAATTGATTTTACTTTGGGCTTTGTGCCTAAAAACTAGTAATGACCTAGTGTATTAGTCAGGGCTTATTAGGAAACATCCTGCACAAACAGAATAACTGAAGGGGAGTTAAAGAAAGGAACTAATACAAAGGTAGAGGCAAAGTTGAGGAAAACCCAAGGGTCATCAGTGTAGTACCTTGGGAGTCATTGCCACTCACAGGCCTGGACAATTAAAGGAAATGAGGAGTTACTGGAATTTGAAGAGTGAAGCACTCTGAAGATGGCTGTCTGACATGAGCTATAGCCTTTGCTTAGGGAATGCAGCCAGGCTATAGTGGTCTGGCAGGGAGTGAGCTGGTAGGGGGGGGCAGGTGGTGGTGACACTGAGTCTAACCTTTCTATGTTCCCACCCTCTAAGCTACTGCTAGTAGCTCCCATTGGCTGAACTCCAGAAGCCAGAGGGCAAAAGATCCTGTTCATGCAGCCTATGCAGGTAGCCTCCTGGCACTTGGAGCAGTGGGGAGAAGTGTGGTGAGGGGATGAGGAAGGCTAAACAGAAGGCATTTAGCAGAGCTGGGATTCAAGATCTGGTAACTAAGGCTTATGTTTAATCTGAGTTTAAGACTGCCAAGCATTCACGGGAACGGCTTTCTAACAGATCAGACAATAAATTCAGCCTTTAAAAAGAGTCTATGCTGCCACATTCCATTGTGTAATTTTCTGTTGTATAAATGTACCACAGTTTTTGATCCACTCATTTACTGATGGGCACTTAGGCTGTTTCCAGCAATTGGCTATTGTAAATAATGCCACTATAGAAAGAAGGTACTCCTTCCTTTCTCAACAGCATAAATGGAACTGGAGAGCATTATGCTAAGTGAAATAAGCCAGGCAGTGAAAGACAAATACTATATGATTTCACTGTAAGAGGAACCTAATGAACAAAACAAATGTGCAAAATAGAACCAGAGGCATGGAAACAAGGAACAGATTGATAGTGACCAGAGGAGAAGGGGTTGGGGGATAAAAGGGGAAAGAAAGGGAAGGATGTAGTCAAGGAACATGTATAAATGACCCATGGACAATGACAACAGGGTGGGGACTGACTGTGGGAGCAGGGGGTGAGCGGGTCATGGGAGAGCAATGGGAGAAAAATTGGGACAACAGTAATAGCATATCAATAAAATAATAAAAAATGAATAAAAATAAAGTTGAATAACCTTTATTTTGGGAAAAAAGACTATGTTCTGCCTCCACTTCCTCCAACACTTCTTTTTAATTTGTTTCTTAATGATTTGAGACAATTTATGCATGATCTAGTTGTGTGTACCCCTTTTATAAAAAGTATAAAAATAATTATTCTCTATGCTGGTGATTTAAATTATTGTCACCAATCAGAATTGGCTTCTCTATCTTACTGGAAAACAGAGTGGCTAGGATTCAACTTTTCTAAATCCCAAGTCACTATTTTTGGCAGATAGTTTTTTCAATTCAATTGGCATAATGAATTAGATATCACCAGCCAACTCTTTCAGTCACTTAGGGGTACATTTTCCAACCATTTTTTTCTGGTGGTTTTACTAGAAAATCATGCTACTTAAAAATAGATATTTTAGGGTGTATTATGGACAGTTTTTGTTTACATCTGGAGCCTTGGAAATTGGTAAAATCTATTTTGAAAATGTCTTCAGGTACAAAGTATAGCATCCATGCCTGCTCAGTAAATGTTTGAATGAGTGAGGGGGGAAATTGACTTTGTAGTTTTGATTTTATCTTTCTTTCCCCCAATAATTTTTAGGAAACTGTAACATTGACAAGAGTGTGAACTACGTGAAATATGTATTGCTAATGAAGAAGAGTCCCACATTCCTTAAAAATAAACAGGGCAGGAGATACTTTCACTTCCTTTAAAGTAAATGAAGTTTCCTGACCAAGACCAAAATAGCTAGCCACTTCCATGTGGAAGTTTCAGTGCAGAACCTGCTGGCAACACCAAAGTTTTATGCAAGAGGTTGTCTAAAAACAGTTTCCTAAAAATTATTGGGGGAAAGAAAGATAAAATCAAAACTACAAAGTCAATTTCCCCCCTCACTCATTCAAACATTTACTGAGCAGGCATGGATGCTATACTTTGTACCTGAAGACATTTTCAAAATAGATTTTACCAATTTCCAAGGCTCCAGATGTAAACAAAAACTGTCCATAATACACCCTAAAATATCTATTTTTAAGTAGCATGATTTTCTAGTAAAACCACCAGAAAAAAATGGTTGGAAAATGTACCCCTAAGTGACTGAAAGAGTTGGCTGGTGATATCTAATTCATTATGCCAATTGAATTGAAAAAACTATCTGCCAAAAATAGTGACTTGGGATTTAGAAAAGTTGAATCCTAGCCACTCTGTTTTCCAGTAAGATAGAGAAGCCAATTCTGATTGGTGACAATAATTTAAATCACCAGCATAGAGAATAATTATTTTTATACTTTTTATAAAAGGGGTACACACAACTAGATCATGCATAAATTGTCTCAAATCATTAAGAAACAAATTAAAAAGAAGTGTTGGAGGAAGTGGAGGCAGAACATAGTCTTTTTTCCCAAAATAAAGGTTATTCAACTTTATTTTTATTCATTTTTTATTATTTTATTGATATGCTATTACTGTTGTCCCAATTTTTCTCCCATTGCTCTCCCATGACCCGCTCACCCCCTGCTCCCACAGTCAGTCCCCACCCTGTTGTCATTGTCCATGGGTCATTTATACATGTTCCTTGACTACATCCTTCCCTTTCTTTCCCCTTTTATCCCCCAACCCCTTCTCCTCTGGTCACTATCAATCTGTTCCTTGTTTCCATGCCTCTGGTTCTATTTTGCACATTTGTTTTGTTCATTAGGTTCCTCTTACAGTGAAATCATATAGTATTTGTCTTTCACTGCCTGGCTTATTTCACTTAGCATAATGCTCTCCAGTTCCATTTATGCTGTTGAGAAAGGAAGGAGTACCTTCTTTCTATAGTGGCATTATTTACAATAGCCAATTGCTGGAAACAGCCTAAGTGCCCATCAGTAAATGAGTGGATCAAAAACTGTGGTACATTTATACAACAGAAAATTACACAATGGAATGTGGCAGCATAGACTCTTTTTAAAGGCTGAATTTATTGTCTGATCTGTTAGAAAGCCGTTCCCGTGAATGCTTGGCAGTCTTAAACTCAGATTAAACATAAGCCTTAGTTACCAGATCTTGAATCCCAGCTCTGCTAAATGCCTTCTGTTTAGCCTTCCTCATCCCCTCACCACACTTCTCCCCACTGCTCCAAGTGCCAGGAGGCTACCTGCATAGGCTGCATGAACAGGATCTTTTGCCCTCTGGCTTCTGGAGTTCAGCCAATGGGAGCTACTAGCAGTAGCTTAGAGGGTGGGAACATAGAAAGGTTAGACTCAGTGTCACCACCACCTGCCCCCCCCTACCAGCTCACTCCCTGCCAGACCACTATAGCCTGGCTGCATTCCCTAAGCAAAGGCTATAGCTCATGTCAGACAGCCATCTTCAGAGTGCTTCACTCTTCAAATTCCAGTAACTCCTCATTTCCTTTAATTGTCCAGGCCTGTGAGTGGCAATGACTCCCAAGGTACTACACTGATGACCCTTGGGTTTTCCTCAACTTTGCCTCTACCTTTGTATTAGTTCCTTTCTTTAACTCCCCTTCAGTTATTCTGTTTGTGCAGGATGTTTCCTAATAAGCCCTGACTAATACACTAGGTCATTACTAGTTTTTAGGCACAAAGCCCAAAGTAAAATCAATTACATTTATGAGCAATCTTAAAGCTATTCCCAACAGATTTTTTCATCATATAATAGTGTAACATGATTAATGATAAAATATTATACTTGTTCCTCGTAGTAAATATGAGTCATAAAAAAACAGAACTATAATTTATGAAAGACAAAACCAGCACAACACTTAAATGAAAATTTCACCAAAAGAATGGCAATATAATCTGATAGAACAATATTGTCCTTTAGAAAAGAGGGAAGAAGGAGGGCTTCAACCATACAAAAGAAAACAAATTAGCTCCCAATTACAGCAGAATTTGAACCCTTGGTGGTGGTAGTCTTCGGGAGGCACTTTGTAATTAACTGCCCTGCATAAGAAAGTAAAACCTGAATTCAATCAGTGAGGAGACATTCTCCCAAAAACTGACATAATAGTTCTTAAATTAAACTCCATGCAGCTGCGCTGCTCGCCATCATCATGGTGCAGTGAATGAACAAAACCCCCAAAATCAAGCAGACTAGCTTTCAAATCTTTCCAAGTTAAACAATTTATAAAGTGGGAAAAATATTATCTCCAGTGTAGGATAGTTATAAGGATTAAATATAAAAATACATGCAAAATACCTACCATAGTGTCTGATGCATTACATTTATCCAATAAGTGGAAGTTCAAAATTAAAATGAACAAAAGGCAACCAAAGATTTATATCCCAAGATCAGCCTGAAAATCATCAAGTAAATCAGGAAAAAAAGAATGGGTAGGAACAGGTGGATAAAGAGCTCCCACTCTAGTTTCCTGTGGGTCATATACATTTTAAGGACCTTCATAATGAATGAATTCTCAAAGGAATTGTAATGAATAGTCACCTAAGGAAATTTTCTCATTCTCTACCCTGGAGAGCTTCAACTTTTTTCTCTTTCTACCATTTTTAAGAATAATGTACACTTTTCCAATGCATCATAGTGATTATTTCTTACTAGCACAAACTTCTTTGGACACCGGCAAAGTCAAATCAGTACTATACTGAAGTAGGCAACTCATTCCAGTTAGCCAGAGAAGCTCTTCTTCCACTTTGTTCCAAAATGTCCTGAATGCAGTGACTTCTTGGTTTGCTGCTTGGTATTTTAAGACCATCCAATCTGTGATGAAACTTTGCCTTTTCCTGGGTTGGCCACATCTACAGCCCAGAAGCAAAATCATCATTTTCTCTTGGATTATATCTGAAACATGTTACTGACTCTACTTCTTGACAGAATTCATATTTTAACAAAAATTTGTAAGACGAGCGGGGTGCTAAGGAAGTGGGAATGAGGACAAGAGATTTTTGATGAGTGAGAGAGGAAGAGTACGCCAAAGACTGAGACACTGCACAATGTGTTGAGAAAACCAATGAAAGCACATAAAAAGTATTCTTGAAGACAGAATTTCTCCCCTATTTCTTTCTCCCAATTCAGAGAATTTCCCCTAACTCTTGTGGTGGTTTATAGATCCTTAATCCTGCAATCATGAACCCAGTTTCCCCAGCTTTTATGATCTTGGAGTTGCTGTTTCATAATTCTCAAGGCCGAGGTCCCAGTGGTCTCTTTAATCAAATGTTGACTGGTGAACAAAGCAAATTTAAATAGAAAGAGATCACCACACGGTGAATATCTCCATGTGCCAGGCATTACATGCTGTAATCTGTGCAATTAATTGTCTGATAGTAATCTCACAAAAAAGTGCAATCTCTGCTTAACAGGTATGTAAACAAAGACTCTGAGAAGTTAGGTAACTTGCCCTAAAGTTAAGTTGCCTAATTAAAATTGCACCAGATCTTCCTGTGTCATGGCTCATTCTCATTCTATTCTGCCACATGTTCATCAAGGACTTCATGAGACCTTATAAAACATTATCTTTACTTTATCATCAATACTTTATTTTATACACAAATCCATCAAGAGAGAATAGAACATTTGATAGGTGCTACCATTTTAAGGGGCAGAGGAACAGCAAGTTATATAGCAGTCACTGGTCCATAGCAATTCTGAAATCCAATCAGGCAAATGTGGCAGGGCCTCCTACTCTGGGTATAGGAAATGGTTCTTGCATAGAGCTTGGAAGCAATTTGCCCTTCCCTCTGAGATGGTCGTCTTTTTCAATAAGAAACAGCCCAGGTTTGCAGCCAGGTAATTTTCTCAGCTTGTTTTCTGACTCTTACTATATTTTGAACTGCTGTGCATCACTTAATCTAAACTGGCCCAATTTCCTTCTAAACTCTGTGGGCTTTCTACATACCATTTTACTAGACAAAAGCTATAACAACAATTTTTTTGAGACAGGCCTCTATTTGAAGGTGCTCTGGAAAAATGGCATTAAAATTCTTAGAAGGTCTTTTGTCTAGCTGAGAGAGTTCGATTAGTCCATGTTAAATTTCTCTGTGGTTGTAACAAAGTCTTACATCCACACTCTTGATTTTATCTGTGTCCTGAGGCCATTTGGTACTTTGAGAAACTTTTGCCAGTTGGAGAGATTGGAAATGTGAATTGGTTTTATTTCCAAACCCAACATATCCCGGACCTTCCATATTTACTTGAAATTCTGCTTGCAAGCACATCAGTTCTTTTTTTAGTTCATCTATTTCTTCTCAGACCCTATTATCTATAACTTTTTTCTTTTTTAAGTATATTCTATTGATTATGCTATTACAGTTGTCCCAATTATTTTCTCTTCTTTATCCCCCCTCCACCCTGCACTTCCCCAATATCCAGCATCCCTTCCTTTAGTTCATGTCCATGGGTTGTGCATATAAGTTCTTTGGCTTCTCTATTTCCTATACTATTCTTAACCTACCCCTGTCTATTTAATGCCTACCAATTATGCTTCTTATTGCCTATAGCTTTCCCTCCCCCTCTCTCCCCTTCTTCTTCCCCTTCCCCATTGATAACCTTCCATGTGATCTTCATTTCTGTGATTCTGCTCCTGTTCTAGTTGTTTGCTTAGTTTTTGTTTTTGTTTTTTAGGTCCAGTTGTTGATAGTTAAGAGGTTGTTGTCATTTTACTGCTTGTATTTTTTATCTTCTTGTATTTCTTAGATAAGTCCCTTTAACATTTCATATAATAAAGCCTTGGTGATGATGAACTACTTTAATTTGACCTTATCTGGGAAACACTTTCTCTGCCCTTCCATTCTAAATGATAACTTTGCTGGATAGAGCCATCTTGGATGGAGGTCCTTGCCTTTCATGACTTGGAATACTTCTTTCCAGCCCCTTCTTGCCTGCAAGGTTTCTTTTGAGGAATCAGTTAACAGTCTTATGGGAAGTCTTGGTAAGTAACTGTCTCCTTTTCTCTTGCTGCTTTTAAGATTCTCTCCTTATCTTTAATCTTGGGTAACTTAATTATTATGTGCCTTGGTGTGTTCCTCCTTGGGTGCAATTTCTTTGGGGCTCTGTGGGCTTCCTAGACTCCCTGGAATTCTATTTCCTTTGCCAGGTTGGGGAAGTTTTTCTTCATTATTCTTTCAAATAAATTTTCAATTTCTTGGTCTTTCTCTTCTCCTTCTGGCACCACTATGATTCAGACATTGGAGCACTTAAAGTTGTTCCAGAGGTTCCTAAGCCTCTCCTCATTTTTTGAATTCTTGTTTCTTCATTCTGTTCCAGTTGGATGCTTATTTCTTCCTTTTGTTACAAATCATTGATTTGAGTCCCAATTTCCTTCCCTTCACTATTGGATCCCTGTATACTTGCCTTTATTTCAGTATGTGTAGCCTTCATTTCTTCCTTCATTTTGCAACCAAACTCAATCAACTCTGCATCAGATAGGTTGTCTATCTCCATGTCGCTTAGCTCTTTTTCTGGAGTTTTGATCTGTTCTTCCATTTGGGCCATATTTCTTTGTTTTGGTACATTGATCTGGATAAATATTTCTTTAATTCCTTGGTTGTCAGAGTTCCATGCTATTCTGGCAATTCTGGTTATTTATTGTTTTTAAGTTGGTTGTTATCCTTTTTTTTGGTTGTGCAAGGAAGCTAAGCATTTCTACCTACACCTCCATCTTGGCCAGAACTCCTATTATCTATAACTTTTATAAAGTTAACTGACCCCTTCAGCATTCTAAATGCAAATCTTACTCTAAATCCACAAATTCATTGATTATATTTTCTATCTTTCAAGTTGTTGGAAGTAACAGGGCTGTCAATTGTTCTACTACTGCATAACATAGGTTGCCCTTTAACAGCCTCCAGTAACAGATCCCTCTCAGGTCTTCCTGGCTCCACTAGTCCTCTACATGCTTCTTCTATGGTCTCTGCTAGCCACTAAGTCCCAAAGCCAATGTCCCATAGTTTAGGTTTCTGTTACAGCAACACACCACTTCTGAGCATCCTTTTTTTTTTTTAATCCTCATCCAAGAACATTTTTTCATTGCTTTTAGAGAAGAAGGGAGGGGGGAGAGAGAAAGAGAGACAGAGAAATGTTGATGTGAGAGAGAAACATTGATTGCCTCTCATATGCACCCCAACTGGGAATTAAACCTACAACCTGAGTATCTGCCCTTATTGAGAATCAAACCTGCAACCTTTTGGTCTATGAGACAACACTCCAACCAACTGAGTCACACTGGCCAGGACTCAGGTATCAATTTTTTTATCAGTTTTTCATTTCTGTATCGCAAATCACCCCAAGACTTATTGATCTAACAATTTATTACTTTTCACAATTCTGTGTGTTTGCTGGATCATTTTTCTACTATTCATGTCTTGGAACACTCTTGAAGCTGCATTCAGCCAGGGGGCCCTTGGGGACTCTCCTGCTACATGGCATTTAATTCTGGGCTTCTCCATAGTATGATGTTCTCAAGGTTCCAGAAAGACAAGCCTCAATGTGCAAGAGCTTATTAAGCCTTTGCTTCCATTACATTTGTTTACATCCCATTGCCAAAGCAACTCACACAGCTGAGCCCAGTGTCAATGTGGTGAAGGAATATATCAAGGTGTGTATGGATGTGGTAGGTGTGATTCACTGGGGTTGTGACTATAGCAATCTACTACGGAACTAAAATATAAATGTTGTGCTTTCCTCTGTATCTTCATTCAAGTATATAGCCTGGTATCTTCATATATCTGTTCATATTTGTTATATACTTGTTTAATTGAAGACTTTTGAAAATGCAAGGGTTAGAAAGGCTC
>VMDR010026344.1:0-14061 GCA_007922815.1 Macrotus californicus
CCTTGAGCAAGTCACTTAACTGTTCTGAATTTGCTTCCTCATCTGAAAAATGAGGTGATAATTCTCACCTTGTCTATCACATGGAGATTTAGTGCTCAAATCATAATAATCTTTGTAGACTATACCAGCTCATATGTTTGAGTGTGATTTTCCATATGCATTCCTGTTTGGGGAAAATACAGGCGTCATTCATTTTAGTTGATTGTTCTTGTTCATAATATAAAAAGCCAACCAAAACCTGTAGTGTGATTGTATTTTGGCATGTCTTTGTTTTTTTTTTTAAATCTCCCATGTTGATTCAGTGATGGAGTAAAGCAACTGAGAAACAAAGAAGAATGATATTATTGGACAAACAAAATAGAACATGTTTGTTCTACAGTGGGATTAGCAGCTCATGTATAATTTCATGATGATATGCTTTTCATTTTCTGCTGAATGAGGCATCTCAACAACTGCCTTGTAAAAATGAAAAGATTCTGGCTTATGCGAGATTTGCAAACTGTGAAAATTGTGGTTCTTGAAAAGCCTCTGATCATTTAAGTATTTGGCAATATCTTAACACACCCAGTTGTTAGATTGGAGACTGATACATTTCTGGATATTTCAAATATGCTGCCTCAAGATCTTCCCACTGAACAGTTGGATTCTTCAGCTACTGTGTAAAAAGCACCATCCACGTAATGTCTAAATTGATCCTCATAGAGTAGATATCTTTAGCCTCTTTTTTAGATAAGAAAATTATTCAAGATTAAGTGACTTTTACATTGACACAATACAAGTAAGTCACATGCAACTCTCAATCCAGCACTGCCCCTCCAGTGTCTTCATATACCAGTTTTGTACAGCTGGCGTCAACAGCTGACACTGATTGAGCACACTTGGGGAGCAGTTCAGTTCGGCACTACCTCTGCCCTCAAAAAGCTGAGCATCTGTAGGGGAGACGGAGCTGATAATGGAGGAATGAGATGAACTGGCTAAGTAAAGTGATTTCTCATGACTCAGGGAAGATTTTTTTGGAGGAAAACATTAAGCGCTCTTTTGGAAAATAAAAGGGGCTAAAACAAAGCGAACTTAAGGTTAGAAGGATAAACTGGCTTGCATGTGAAGGATGACTAATGAAGGCCTCATGGTGTTGCAGGGCTGTGCCCCGGAGCTGTATTGTGCAGGCAAATGCAAGGGTTGCGAAGGGAGATAGACATTTTCCAACATGTGCGTGGCTGTTTATTTCCAGAAGAATAAAGGAAAATTATCTCAAATCTGTCTGTTCTATACCTTCTGTCAGGCACTATTCTGCTTCCTTTGTGTCCATTATCTCATTTGATTCTTGCAACGCCGATATGGCATTGCGGATAGAATCCCCTTTGTAAACACAGGAAACTGAGACGCAAAGAGGTTACATTACATGCCAAAAATTGTACAGCAAGGAAGTGGCAGAATTAATATTTGAGTCTAGGTCTCTCTGCTTCCAAAATCCACTTTTTTCTCTACACTAAGACACACTATCTCTCTATTATGTTGTTAAATTGTTAAGTAATATAATTCCCCCCAAGCAATATCACTAGCCACATGATAAAATGTCACAGATGACTAGGTAAATGGAAACTACTTTTTAAAAGAAGATTTATTTATTTTTAGAGAGAGAGGAAGGGAGGGAGAAAGAGATGGAGAGAAATATCAGTGCGTGGTTGCCTCTCGTGTGCCCCCTACTGGGGACCTGGCCTGCAACCCAGGCATGTGCCCTGAGTGGGAATCGAGCCAGCGACCCTTTGGATCACAGGCCGGCGCTCATTCCATTGAGCCACATCAGCCAGGACTGGAAATGACTTTTTAAAAATTTTGGATATATGCTTGAACTGTGTCACGTTTCTTCAAAGGTCTTTGTTTTGCCTCAGTGAGTCGCTGGACAATAATTTTCTGCCAATACAAATGTATTTGATCTGTTAAGACTATTGCAAATGAATTGTTCATTTTCCTAAGCATAAATTTTGTTTGGAAAACATTTGCAAGTATAGAGACAGCCTCAGTATGAATTACGATGCTCAGAGTGTTCAAGTGAGATTGATAGTGCCTGGACTCGGGATTAATGTGATATTTTTCTGCAGAAGAGTTTAGTAAGTTTAGTTATGGCCCCATTTGAAATCAGCTTAGTCAGTCGAGGATTTTAATTAAGTTCTGGGCAGGCACTAAGTATACCACATTTTGAGGCCAAGTGTTTCCAAATAGCCGTAGAAAATTGGGCATGTACACATTAACACCGTTCGTGGACATAAGTCATACCCAGCAGGAAGGTTCAGAGGGCAGAAAGTTGGCTGAAAGTGATGTTTACAGAAAGTTCAAGCCAACTTAACTATCAAAGATGCATGTTTGTTGTCTACTTCTTTTAAAATAATATTTGGAATGTTTATTTCAGTTCTGGAAGGCTACCTTATCATTTATAAGCACATCTAGTCCATGACGTCACTTATCAGAGCATCAAGTGAGTATTCCATATGATCAAAGCTCATGAAAATTGCCTAACTTTCTCTTATGGGTACAAGTATGTGGTTTGATTTTGGTTTATTTTAAGTATATTTTTTCTACATCAAGCCTTTCCCCTTTAAATATATTTCCCCATCTCTGGGTATGGTGAACTAAGATGCAGTTGCTGACGAAATCATGCAAAGAACGGGTGGCTGAGGCTACTGTCTCTAGCTCTGTGGGTTATTTGTAGTCCTGTTTATCCTCACGGCACTATTGATGAAACTGCTTATTTGGAAAATTGCTGTTCTCAAGAAGAAAGGTCAACATTTTCTGCTGTGAACAAGCCTTAAAACTGTACTTCCTAGGAAACAGGCTTTAAGTTTGAGGACAAGGTTGTGAAAATTAAGAAAGGAAATTTATTTTTATAATTCTTTTTCTTTTTCCTTCCCTTAGAATCTTTACTTTGGGTACTGACAGGACCATTCAGTCTCAGTCATGATTGAATTTCTGCCTCTTCCTGCAAACTGTATCGGTTGCCAAGCCTTGTATATGAGTTCTGCTTCTAAAATATTTCTCAATGGCCCTTGGCCCTTTTCTTTCCTTTGCCATTGTTATTCCTGTCCTTCACGCAAAAGCTAGGGTGGCTTCGACACTCATTCTTTTTCTCATCCTCAAAAAGTGCTGTAGCTCTTTTCATTTAAATAATTTCCCTCACCCTCATTTCTTTTCTTTTTTTAAACTATTTTATTTATTTATTTTTAGAGAGCAGAATGGAGGGAGAAAGAGAGGGAGAGAAACATCAATGTGTGGTTGCCTCTCATGCGCCCCCTACTGGGGACCTGGCCCGCAACCCAGGCATGTGCCCTGACTGGGAATCAAACCGGCGACCCTTTGGTTTGCAGGCCAGTGCTCAATCCACTGAGCCACAGCAGCCAGGGCTCTTTTTTTTTTCTATTAATAATTTTAATAATCTTTATACAGATTCTTCTGGTTTCACATAGATATCAGCCACAAATAAAAATAACATTCTTTTTCCTTTTAAATTCTTTCATCTTTTATTTCTTTGTCTTTTTGTACTCTAGTGGTAAGAACCTATACTGAAATGTAAAATGAGGGTGTTGATGGTCTAATCATTTTCCTGACCTGAAAGGGAAAGCATGTGATTTTTCTTTTTTTAAAAAAGATGTTATTCATTTTTAGAGAGAGGGGAAGGGAGGGAAGAAGCGAAGGAGAGAAACATCAATGTGTGGTTGCCTCTCCCATGTTCCCCCACTGGGGGCCTGGCCTGCAACCGAGGCATGTGCCCTGACTGGGAATCAAACCAGCGATGCTTTGCTTTGCAGGCCTGCACTCAATCCACTGAGCTACACCAGCCAGGGCTTAATTTTCCAATATTAAGTAAGATGCTTGCTGTAGAAATTCTGTACCTGCCTCTTACCACATTAACTAAGTCCCCTTCTCTTCATAGTTTACTGAGAGTTTGCAAAATAAATATATTTGAATTTTACTGATTTTTTTCTTCAATCTATTAAAATGACTAGATTTATTTAAAATTTTATATCTACTCATTTTTAGAAAGAGGAGAAAGGAGTGAGAAATAGAGGGAGAGAAACATCGGAGTTAGAGAGAAATATCGACTGATTGCCTACCATATGTAGCCCCACCTGGGACTGAACCTGCATCTCAGGCATGTACCCTGACTGGGAATCGAACTGGTGACCCTTTTGCTCTGCAGGATGATGTCCAACCAACTCAAGGCAAAAAAATGACTGTAGTTTTTAAAATATTTTTCAATAATTCTGAAAAAATTCTGAACTGTTTTTTTTACTACTGATTATTGCTCATTTCCCCATTTACTGTCACATGTTCTTATGGAATTATATTTTATATATTATAGACCTTTGTCCCTCACCGTTTCTTGCCTAAACAATTAGAAGAGTCTCCTAGTTGGTCTGCTTGACTGTACTCCAAAAAAAAACCAACTCAAAGGGAAAGGGATGAATAGAGAATAACAAAGGGATTCTTATTTTAGGCAGGGTTCACAGAAGCTTGATAGAAAAAAGTAGCAAGGCACATAGTGAATGAGCAAAGATCACAGCAGACAAAGGAAGCAGCAGGTGCAAAGGTCCTGAGGTGGGAAGAGCTTGATCTTTTTGAGGAACCAAAAGGAGACCAGTATAGCTGAAGTGTAGTATCATATAAAGTATGGTAGGATACCTAGCCCAGGACTAGGCAGATCAGGGCTACATCATGAAATTTTCCTGCAAGGGTAGAAGACTTCAATGATTAGGATAAGGACATCAGATAAGCATTTGTAAAGGATCAGTGGCCAAAGAACAGGGAGAAAGATCAGTAGGTGCACATCCCTGGCTGGTGTGGCTCAGTGGATTGAGTGCCAGCCTGCAAACCAAAGGGTCACTGGTTTGATTCCCGGTTGGGGCACGTGCCTGGGTTGCAGGCCAGGTCCCCATTTGGGGGTGTGTGAGAGGCAACCAATTGATGTATCACTCCCACATTGGTGTTTTTCTCCCTCTCTTTCTCCTTCCCTTCTCCTCTCTCTAAAAATAAATAAAATGTTTTTTAAAGATTTTATTTATTTATTTTTAGACCAAAGGGAAGGGAGGGAGAAAGGCAGAGAGAAACATTAATGTGTGGTTGCCTCTCATGCATCCCCTAGTTGGGACCTAGCCTGCAACCCAGGCACATGCCCTGACTGGGAATCGAACCAGCGACCCTTTGGTTCACAGGCCTGTGCTCAGTCCACTGAACTACACCAGTCAGGGCCAATAAATAATATCTTTTAAAAAAATATATCAGTAGGTGCTGTTGTAAGGATCCAGGTAAGGGTTCTTCTTCAATGAATAAATTGCTGCTTGTCTGGATTTCTGTAATTGCCTTACATCTCTATCTCATTGTAATTCACTTTCCACTCCAGATTTATTATTCTAGTGAAACCTTTAATCACATTTCTTTATTTTACATTTTCTAATACTTAAAAATTCCAGTTGAAAGTCCTGGGTATGAAATTTAAGACTTCCTGTGACACTCTTCCCTTCAGGCTTCTTTTCCATTTCTTTCCTCTATATAACCTGTGCTCGGGCCAAACTGTATCACTCATCACTCTCCAAAGATGCCCCTCACTTTCCCATCCCTGTGTTTTTAGTCAGGTACTTCTGCTTGGCAGGCTTTCTTCCTCGTGTCTTGTTAAGAAGCGTTTGTGCCTCCTTTTGGGATTGGTTCAAGTACTGACATTTGCATGAAACTTTTTCTCATGTCAGTAATTAGAAGTACAGTCTCCCTCATTTGAATCTCCACTTACAGTACATTTTTCTTTTTTCCTACCTTGCTCTGTGTTATTTTAGATTCCTTTGTGTCATTCCATTTTAAATCTGGTAGCCCCTTGAACACAGCATGAGCTCAGTTAAATTTTTATTGAAATCAGTGTGCTATATGGATGTTGTAGCATCTAACAACATAGTGTGTGTGTATAGATTTAGTGCCCGATAGTTTGGTAGTTATGGCTTAATTTTATTTTTTATTTAGTTTTTTTATAATACTTTTTTAAAAAAGATTTTATGAATTTATTTTTAGAGAGAGGGGAAGGGAAGGAGAAAGAGGGAGAAACATCAGTGTGTGGTTGCCTCTCATGTGCCCCCTACTATGGACCTGGCCTGCAACCCAGGCATGTGCTCTGACTGGGAATTGAACTGGTGACCCTTTGGTTTGCAGCCTGTGCTCAATCCACACCAGCCAGGGTGGCTTAATTTTAAAATTATTTTTAAAACACAGATTTAGCTTTAAAGCTCTCTATTCTTGGATACCTAATCAGTTTGAGTCTTTGAACATCTGGTTCTCACATATAACAGTCTCATGTGCACATGTGTGCTCCGGAAAACCCTCCTACTTCATATGAATAGTAAGATCTTGGCATTTATTTCTAAGTCATAATTTTTTTTAAAGATTTTATTTATTTAGTTTTAGACAGAGGGGAAGGGAGGGAGAAGGAGAGGGAGAGAAACAATGTGTGGTTGCCTCTCTCTTGGCCCCCACTGGGGACCTGGCTTGCAACCCAGGCATGTGCCCTGATTGGGAATCAAACTGGTAACCCTCTGGGTTGCAGCCCGCGCTCAATCCACTGAGCTACACCAGCCAGGGCCTAAGTCATAATTTTTAATTAGTTATTGAGATTTCAGAAGTTAATGTGTATGAAGAGATAGCAAGAATATACGAGCTGCAATAAAGAAACAGTACTGGGGAGAAAAGTACGCTTGGGCTGGCATTAGTTCAACCACATATGCCAGGAAGAAGCTGAGGCAGGGCTAGACTCCCAAATGTCAAAAACAAAAAGCATGCCCTGGCTGGCACGGCTCAGTTGGTTGGGCATCGTCCTGCAAAGTGGAAAGGTTGCTGGTTTGGTTCCCATGCCTGGGTTGCAAGTTCAGTCGCCGGTTGGGGAATGTACTCAAGGAGAAAGGGCGCTGATTCCATCCCTGGTCAGGACGGAAGCCTGGGTTGCAGGTTCTGTCCCAGGTGATGTTTGTCTCTCATGTGGGTGTTTCTCTCCCTCTCTTTCTCCCTCCCTTCTCCTCTCTCTAAAAATAAATAAATAAAATCTTTAAAGAGCGATGCAGACCATAATTAGTATGAGGTCGGTTATCCTCTGAGAGAAGCAGATGTTTATTTGTCAGTTGGTTGAAGGACTCAGGAGAAACGTTCAAATTTGCCGTATTCCAGGACCCACAGTGTGACTGATGTAGATGAGGTATAGGCCCTGGCCCTGGCCAGACCTATTTTGTTCCTCTCTGATAGAAACTAATTTTCTAGAATTAGAGAATTATTTTTGTGGGATTATAGCATGGTCAGGCATGTAGTCTTCAGATCCAGGGATAACTTGGTTCAAATCATGCATGGCATTTCTACTTTTTAGGTTGATGGCTTTAAGGTAGATAAATTAGTTCGTGAGCAGGACTGTCCTGTATGGCAGGCAGAGAGGTGTGGTAGGTACATGTAAAACAAAGGCATCTTCCCCAGCACATGTAAAAGTGGACAGAGGAGCGGGAAGTGAAAATAATGTCATATCATTTTCTAATATGTAACACTGGCATTTCTGATGGGTAGTCATCAATTTACTAATTACATTTTTCATAATTATAATTTTTAGTGATTGCTTTATGTCCATAAAATTTTGGTTTTCTATATCAAATTTTTCTTCATAAAACCTATGTTCTCCTGGAATATATGAAATTTGGAAGAGAAGGGAGCATTTCAAGCCAGATCTGGCATCCAAAGAAACACAAAAAAATTATTTTGGCTCCTAAACAAACAAACAAACAAACAAACAAACAAACAAACAGCAGGTGATGGCAAGGAGTTTTAATAAAAGTTTTCTTAGGAGCAGAGGAAGCACATAGGAAGGGAATTGCTGCAAAGTTAAGATGGCAATTCAAATAGTGAAGTGTGATTCAAAGATTTCCCAGCTCAAGAAGTGTTTTTTTGCCCTGGCTGGTGTAACTCAGTGGATTGAGCGCGGGCTGTGAACCAGAGGGTCACCAGTTCGATTCCCAGTCAGGGCACATGCCTGGGTTGCGGGCCAGGTCCCCAGTACTGGGCGCATGAGAGGCAACCACACATTGATGTTTCTCTCCCTCTCTGTCTTCTTCTCCTCTCCCTAAAAATGAATAAATAAAATCTTTAAAAAAAAGTGTTTTTTTTTTTAAATTGTTGTCCAAGTACAGTTGTTTCCATTTTCCCACCACCACTGTCCTCTGCTCCATCCCCCACCTCCCTCCCACTATCCTCTCCCAGTTTGGCATTGTCCATGGGTCCTAGATGGCCCTTCCCCCTTTCCCACGTTATTCGCTCCCCCCCCCCCTTACTGACAGTTTATTCTTTATTTCAATGCCTCTGGGTATATTTTGCTTGCTTGTTTGTTTTGTTGATTAGGTTCCACCTAAAGGTGAGATCATATGGTATTTGTCTCTTACCTTCTGGCTTACTTCACTTAGCATAATGCTCTCTCCAGTTCCATCCATGCTGTCGCAAAAGCTATGAGTACCTTCTTTGTCTGTGCTGTGTAGTATTCCATTGTGTAAATGTACCACAGTTTTTTGATCCTCAAGAAGTAAGTCTTAACATGCTTCTGTGAGGGGCTGGGGGTTTTACTACTGATTGGTTCAAGCTTTTAGAGATGAATGGAATAAAGCTTTATCTCTTCAGTGGCCAAGGTTGGAAGTGACCTTTGCAGACCAACTAGAGAAGGAGTCACCAAGACCAAGCATGTCGTAAGGGCATGTCAACAAATGCACCCACAGAATAGTGAGGGAGTTGTTAGGGTGGTTGGTGATGTGGGCTGTGGAAGAATTCACAAAGAGCAGACAGTGCAGAGAGTAAAGCGTTTTTGTTTTTACTTTCCCAAGGGAGGGACTGGGCTAAGTGCAGAGATGTGCACCAGCCCCAGCCCAAGCCCTGGAGGGTTAGGGCTTTGGGCTTTTATCCGGTAATGGGGCCGATTGGCCTTAGAGCAGGATGTTTCCACTGGGCTGCTACTTCTTTCGATGTTATCTTTTGGTGCAGGGCCCAGGGGTCGTTGTGGTCCGGTATGTTCTGTTTTGTGGGTTTCCAGAGCTTCTGCGCCTTCAGAGCACTTCCAGTAATTTTCTAGTCCTGAGGATAAAGACATATAAAACAATTAGGGTCAGTCATGCGTGGGGTTCTAGCCAGTTCTGGGAAAAAGGGCCTGAGAAAGTGGCTTTTGTCCTATTCGGAGTGAAAGGCCACAGGGAACACACTTGACATGCCCCTTGGGGGAAAGGAAGACAGAGAGCTGGGAATGACAATTAGAATATCACATGTCCTCTGGCAGAGGTTAAGACTTACCTAACAGTTTCTGGTGCCAGAGTTCCTTTTTAGAACGTTTTCCTACGTCAGCTTTGCCACTGAGGCTGGAGTGTGGTACAGGATCAATGTCACTTGACAGTGAATCTTGCCTCAAATATTCTCTCCATCACTCACATCCCCCTTCCCTGCTTTATTCTCTTGCATAGCATGTATTGCCACCTGGTGTGTTGTGTTTATTTGTTTATCTTTTATATCCCCTCAGTGGAATAAGCTTTATTAGAGCAGAGATGTTTCCTGATCGAGTTAGTGCTGTGTCCGTGGCATTTGGACCAGTACCTAGCATATGGTACCGCTCAGGAAATATTATTTGTGTAATTGAGTAAATAAATGCTATTTGGAATTGAAGATGGCAGAGGTTGGTAACTAGTGGTAGGAGGTAGCTAGAGGATGATAGCTTTCAATCTTATCTGCCTATGGAAAAGCTTACTGGGAAGGGAGAGAGCTTTTCAAGAAGAAATGGAAAAGGGCAACTCAGAATACCATGTCTAAACAAGGTGAAACCGGAAAAGACACCGACGTTCGGGCTGCCTGTCACTACCAAACCCAATAAGCAGTGACAGCCATCGAATCTTTATGGGCGCTTTACTCAGATGGCCGGAGATTTGAGAGTGGGCTCGCACCCTAAAAGAACTGTCTTACATTTTCTTTCCAGGCCAAAGTTTTCAAAACAGGGAATAAACAAGGTGCGGTGAGGGGTTTTGAAATTCAAGGACAATTAGGTGAGAGAGACTGCAGCATTCTGGTCCTGGGCAGTTAGCTGTTTCCTGGGACCGGTGGTCAGTAGTCTGTCTTGCCCTGGAACACAAAGGCCCGGATGCCTTCACTTGTCCCCAGGCGGGGCTCTTTAGCGGTGCCCCAGGAGGTCGGCTGTTGTCCCAGCAGCCAGGATGGGCCTTATCTGTAGGATCTGAAACAAAAGCTTTAACATATACATTACTTACTAGGCTTATAACTATTTACCTTAAACTAAGATTTTCCAACTCTAAAGTCCCCTATCAAAGGTAGCACTATAGAGGAAATAGATCAAGTACCTGAAAAGGAAAATTTGGAAAATAGTTGAAGGCAAATACTGCAGGCCATGATTACAAAATAAGGTCTGTTACAAATAGTGATGGGATTTGATAGTAACTGAGTAGTATTAGGTCAAGAATCCAGGAATGGCCCTGTCTGGTGCGGCTCAGTGGACGGAGTGCTGGCCTGTGAACCAAAGAGTTGCCAGTTCGATTCCTGCTCAGGGCACATGCCTGCGTTTGTGGGCCAGGTCCCCAGTGGGGTGTGTGCAAGAGGCAACCACACATCGATGTTTCTCTTCCTCCCTTCCCCTCTCTCTAAAAATAAATAAATAAAGTCTTAAAAAAAAAAGAATCCAAGAATGTCTCCCTGACCAGTGTGCCTCAGGTAGTTAAGCGTCATTGACAAAGCGAGAGGTCCACTGGTTCAGTTCCTGGTTGCGGCACCTGCATAGGTTGTGGGTTAGGTCCCAGATCGGAGCACTGTGTTTTATATTTTACCTTTTCCTAAGCAATGAGCAGGAGATTATGCCTGGAGTACGTGTGTTCATAATAGGGGAGGGAAAGGGGAGGAACCAAGTGGGCGGTGGATGCAGCAGACCGACCACACTGTGTGTGGTATGAAGTCAGTAAGCACGAGACCGGTTGGGGTGGGCTCTTGGGAACTCTATCACAGAAGGCGCCACCATGTGGCTCCTCGTATAGTAAACCCTGCAGCAGAGGTGTGACCTGATTCCAGAAGATGGCATAGATTTTATAGAAAAACATTTCTTCTCCACAATTCAGAAACACGCTTGGGACTAAAGAAATCCTGGGGCCAATTTTGTGCGCATGTTCCGGCTCTCAAGGCTCAGAGAGTAGCGTGTCCTGGCATGCTTTGCAGAAGTCTCTATTAAGAAATCTTTCAAACCCACCAAGTAAATGGTAGCTGGCCTCTGATAGAATTTCTCTCAAAGCCACACCAGGGCACTTTATTTAAAAATCAACAAACACAAGATAGTGTGGACAAGGTTAGCAGACCGGACTTCTAGTATACTTAGATACAGGAAATGGTGGTTATAATTAGAATGTTTTTTGCTGGTGCACATCTGATACAGAACAGCTATAGATGCATATACCTAGCAATCGCATGCTTTAGGGGTTTTGGTCTTCAAAGGTGTTTTTTTTCCTTCATATCAGGCTATGTTTTTTAAAAGAGAACCAGTTTTTTGTACAAAGAACCCAATGGGAGTCATGCATTAGATAAGCATAGGTTATGCATTCTTTGACATAGAAATTTTTTTATCCCCAAAGTATTTTTTTCTTTTCTCTAACAAAGGATATGGTGCTGGTTTTACTAATTTTTTCTTCTTCTTATTCTGTGTGTTAAGGGATTCTGGTGAAAGAAATTAAGCTTCCAGTAAAACCCGATTTAAAATGTCATTTAGAGATGGGAAAACCTTGCTACTGCATTATTAAATCTTTTCCTGCCTAATACTGGGAACTGACAGAAACAATATTCTGTTTGTTCAGATTTTGAGAGGAAAGAGGTAGAAATTCAGATACTTACAGTTTTATATATTCCAAAACCTTCTTATTTTCTGTATAATTCCATTGTGAGGTACATATGCTTAAAAATGAAGGGAGATTCAGTAACAGAATATTATCTATACTCAGATGTTATTCAATGTTTTATCCATTGTTGATTTATGATTTTGAAGCCTTCAGCTCGATTGAAACCAATTATTTTTTTCCTGCATTAATATTCTTCCAGGTTTGATTGTGAAAGGGAGCAGAATTTGCCACCCTTAAAGGATGTCTTTTTTACATAAGTTTTATTTTAGGCTGATTATTTTTAAGAAACAACAGACAGAGGAAGAGCTCTGAAAACTGAGTCAAAGTTACCCTTTTGTGAGAGACATTTACATTTATAAGGGAAATCTCCATTTGTAAAGATGTGTCCAGGTCAGTATGGGGAACAGGAAGATGACTAAATCTCTAGAAACACCTATCAATACAGAAGGCCAGGGCTTAAATCTCCATAACAACCATACCCAACTGAATTTGACTGGTAACCTTCTAAAACTCACTTCCCCTCCTCCATCCTCTTTTGTCTTAAGCTGAAAATGGTATTTAAGATGATAATTTGGGCCCTTTTCCAAAGTAACTCCCCTTTCCTGGGCCTCTTCTAATATATGCAGGGAGGGTCCAAGTGACCAATGATGTGCGAGGGGAGGAAGGGTTACCATGGGGGCGAGGTCTTCCTTCCCCAAGTTTTGTCCGTTGGTAGGCACCTGGGGCTTTCCGCCCTGCTCACCTTCTATACCTGACCCACTGGCTTTACTTTGCTCATTTCTCACTCCCTGGAGCTTGGAAGCGGACAGAAGTTTGAGTCTTAGCGCCACAGACTACTAGCTATAGAAGCTTGGGTGAGTCATTTAATGTCTTTGCGTCAGTAATGTTTTAATCTGTAAAATGAGGGAGGTAATAATTGCATTTAGGATTGTGAGGAACAAGTGTATATGTGTAAGTAACTGGACAGTGTTAAGGTAGTTTGGCATGTGGGCTGTGAAAGAATTCACAAAGAGAAGAAAGTCTAGAGAATAAAGTTTGTGTTCACTCTGCAAGAAGGAAGGGGGCATGGTGTGGAGAGATACACCAGCATGGAGGGGTGGAGGCTTTGACCTTTTCTTGGATTATATTTGGATTAAAAAGGTAGGGTTGCCATTGTGTGGCCCCTGGGCAGTTGGGGTGTCGGAACAGGAGGCTGCAGTTTGTTCCAGTGCTGTCTTCTACCTGTGGCTTTGGGAGCAGTTAGTTCTATTGTTGCTTAACAGTAATTTCCAGTCCTGCGGACAGAAGGTCAGAAGAGTCAAATGACTGTCATGTTTACCAAGGTCACAGGCCTGGTCAGCAAACAGTGCCACGATACAGCACATGGGCTGGCTTTTTCCTTTCAGCCAGTGGCCAGCATGTAGTGAATGTGGGCTGAAATTTGTTGTTTTCCTTAAAGTCTGAAGCTGACCCTGGAGTGGGCAATAAGGGTGAGAGTGGCAAGGAGCCAGATCGCCCATGAGGGAGCTGGAAAGAAAGTCCCCTGCCTTTGACTTTACCGTGATGCCGGCCAGGGAAGAAAGTGGGTAAAGAAGAGAAGATAGGGGGAAATGAGGGGGCATGGAAAACTTTGTATGCCCCCTGAAGGTGTTGCTATTTTGAGTCCAAGATCATCAGATGGGAAAGAATCATCGCATATCCTTTGGACAATGAGGATGGTTATGATCTATTAATAGTAAAAGGGTTCTCCCCCTAGGAACAGACCACATCTGAATATCATGCTTCCAGATGTGGTGGGACCTAACAGAGCGGTGACACAAAAAGGTCTGTGTCTTACAAGACACATGCTGGTAGAAGTAGTTTGAATACTGGAATGTTGGAATATTCAAGATATTTGGAGAATTAATGGATATCATGGGAAAAGGTTTTGAAATTGAGATTGTACAAAATCTGGCCTGTGATTTTTGTCTTGGCTTTGTAAGGAGACTTCAGCATACACCAGGCTGTATAGTCTTGTCTGAGCATTGTATTTGGGAAGTTCCTTGGGGAGATGTATACAAATGTGTCTGTTTTTTGCTAATCTACTTGATATGTAGGCAGAAAAAGTCATTCTTCACTTACTTGGCTCCATCATGAGTTTTGGGCAAGCTCTATAACTCAG
>VMDR010026345.1:0-14065 GCA_007922815.1 Macrotus californicus
ACTCACAACTTTTCTTCCATAAATTATTTATTTAGGGCATGAAGTCTAAATAGTTGTTTGATAAATTCAAACTTTAATAATAACCTGCCACACAATTTGGCAGCAAATCACATCATATAATGGGGAAAGCTAGAAAATTTTACCGTTATAATACATTCTTTAGAAGCTTTAGCCCACTTAGACTTCTAAATTGATATTCTCACAAGATGATTAAGGAGACTCCCTCAATGATCAGAAAGTACATCTGATAACATCATACAATAGACTCTGGCGTTAGGATAGATTTCTGAAGTGTGGGCTGTGAATGGAATAGAAGAGGTGAGAGCGTCGTCGTTAATCAAAGTGCTTTGCAGATGAATGGCTATGGGTTACACAATTCATATGCTTCTCCATTCAGTTTCATATGAAGGACTGTATCAGTCACTAGATAGGGTGAATTAGCATACTAGAAATAAGATAAATTATGCCCTATATTGAGAACTAATGCTAATAAAACTATTTGTGGGTGATTGAAAGTGTGATTTTAAAAGTAATGTTGGCTAGGAAAATGTGTGCCTATTCTTTATTAATGTTATTGTAAATGGAAAAACATGTTGGCAAGGGCTTGATTAATGAAGGCCTCTGTAAACGGAATCTAATGGAATACATTAGGTGTACTGAACTTGATTATGAAACTAACAAATCAATTCTAAATATTTCAATGACTTCAATTGAACATCTATCATTTATTTACCTTTCTTTTCTCCTTACTCCCCAACTGACCAAACTGATGAATGGTATACCCTGCCATCTACAAAATAGCCCTAATGATCTAGACCTATAAAAAATTAATCTCACAATTCTTACATTTTATAATATTATCTAGAAGGATTATCTTAATGGTTTGAATGAATCCAATTCTTGTTTAAAGGGTACTAATTGGATTTAAAACTTCCCTTTTTACTTACTATTGGTGGTAATTTCTGTGGTTTGGACATTTGTGTATGTGTCCAGGAATGCATTCTGTGTTTTCCATCAAGTAAAAACAGTAATGTATGTATGAAGTGCACCACTCAGAACTTATCCCAGTGGTAAATGCAGGATCCAGTCAGCAGTTCCATCTGTGATGGATCATGTTGTCAAGGCTTGCAATGAACTAGCAATTTCTACTTTCAAGCAGTTTCTAAGAAAGGAGACAATGTAAGACCTTGAATAAGTATCTAATCATCATATTACCTAGTATTTACTTCCATGAATTAATTATAATAAAGCCATACAATTTATAGCACAGGTCTCAGGTTGAATCATCTTTAACATAATTGGAAAAGATCATTTAAGTGATTTCTTGTTGATATTTATCATTTTTCTTAGGATATTCTTATATGTTCCTAGAGAGAGTGGTTAGCAATGATCCTGAAGCTTTCTTTAAGGAAGAAATACAAGAATTCTTGTTCATGATTATATTAATATATTTGCTAGTTAGACATCGAACATTTATTAAGTGGCTGTTTCATGATGGCCATTGTGCCAAGTGTCCTATTAACTTTACGTCTATTGTATAAACTTGCCTGGTTCTTGCTGGCCTCTTTGTTTTATCCGACTTGACTCTGCCTTTCAGGCAGCCCTTCAGCTCTGTCTTTGTGATGTATTGATTTTCCTTAGCAGTGTGTCTCAGGCCCTCTCTTTTTACTCCCCCAGTTCTCCAGAGGTGATTATATCTCCTCTTATCCTCTTTGGGGCCTGAGACAACACAATACAGCAGATAAGCCTTGAGTTTTAGAGTCATGTGCAGCTGGAAAATTAGGCTATGACAAGGAATTGAGACTTGATTTTACGGGCAACAGAAGGATCTTTAGCATAGAAGTATGGGAAAAATATTGTATCCAATGCAAGGGTGATAAGAGAATGCCTAGGCCTAATCACAAAAGCTTGTCCTGTTCTACTCGAAGGGTGAGACCCAGCCCTCAGAAAGGAATTAATTGAGGAAAAAAAGACAAGTAATCTCAAATTTTAACTTAGCGAAATTAGAAGAGAGCTTTTCCTGGCCTCACGTTAAATCAGTTTCAATGACGGAAGCTGTGGGGTTCATCAGCTCCAGCCTTAGTCATCTAGGAGAAAGCACAGTGTAAGGGAGCAAAGGCCCCGGGGTCAGGGGAGGCTCAAGAAGCTTACTGATGTGTGGTCACTGTCTTTGTACAATCTTGTGAATTAATTTCTGCAGGGACGGTTCTTAACCAATGGCAGGCTTACTTTTTAAGACTTCTCAAAATTATTGTAGAGCTTTATATAAGTAGCAGTCAAGATTGTCTGGACCACTGTTACTATTGCTTGCTTTCCTTATCCTTTCCTGTGTCAACACCCTGATTTCTCTGAAAAACCATTTTCACTCATTTCAAATGGTCATGGTGGAATTAATTATCCAGATGCCACACCTCTCTTGGCCAAGGGATGGGCATGGGACATGAGCTCAGCCCACCAGACTCTTCCTGAGATTTGGATATTTATTGAAGTGACACAAGGAAAACAAATGGTTGAATATGACTTATTCCCATCATCGGGTTTTGAAAAGCCTCTCCATGTTCCTACTCCCTATATTGCTAGACTGCCTTGGTCCCTGAACTTCCCAAGGTTTGTTTTTTCAGGTTTTCATTCACTTCTGTGACTATTTCATTCATAGACTTCAATAAAATTATCTGGGTGATGAGTTACCAAGAATTGTTTTTCATCGGTGACAAATATCATTAATTTATGTTTTTAGAGATTGTTCAAAATCTTAATAAAAAAAATAAAGCAAAGCAATACATCTCGAATTTTGCTTTTTACAAGGCACCAAACAATTTCTGCTTTCAAAAGAACATTTCTTCTTAATAAGTAGATAGGGTTTTCCACATGAAGACAGAGTGGACCATCGAGTAACAGAGGCTCTTGAGGTTTTGAGCTTGAGAGACAGTGACGGTACTTTCGAGCGCGGGCTCTCCAGATGCGTTGTTTGAGCTAGAATCCTGCTTCCCCCATTAGCAGCAGCGCAACCTGGGATTCTTTTCATGGCCTCTAAATTTCTCCATTTCTTTCATTGTGAAATGAGGAGAAGATAATTTATGCGATGTGCGTAGAACACAGTGACTAGCACGTAATAAAATCTCAATAAATAAATGTTAGCTCCATGCTCAAGCTATCCTAATTTAGGTCAAAATTCAGCTTTGAGCTTCTTGCAAGCAGAGACCTGGTGTTAGTCATCTTTATACCCTCCTTCTGAACCTTGCTGGTGCTCTGACCTCCCCTACCCCCAACCCCCTCCAGGGGCTACACTGTAATGAAACATCTGGGCTTTGTATTCACATGTGTGCTGTAGTTGATTATTCCCTCAGAAACATGGTATCAACTACAACTTTATTGAGAACTTAATTATGAGTTCAAACCTGCTACCCTTCTCCCACAAGGTATCCTGGCTTTCAATTGTTACAAACTTAAGTAAAATGTTTCATTGTTTATTTCTTTCTTAGTTGATGTGTTAGACTGCATCTGTTGAACAAATTAAGACTCTCTCAATGGTTCCCAAGCATAGGTGCCTGTTAGAATCTTCTGGAGCACTTTGAAAAACACTGATTCTGTATCTCCATCAGAATCAGACTCCGGACAAAATCTGGAACTCAGCTCTTCCTCCAAATCCCCAGGTATCTCGAATGTGCCTCCAGAACTAAACCAGTTTCTCGAACACTGTTAGACCGTCCTAGTAAGACTCCGCTTGGTGTGAAAACTAGAGGCTTCCTTTTTCCCGCTAAGGGCATGGGACTTTATAACAGAGGAATTTTGCAATTTGGCTGAGTCAGCTGACTAGGGTTTGCTTGTAACACTAAAGACCAGGGTAATAGAGCTCAAGGAAAAGGCTGTTTCTTTATTTTTTTACTATTTTCCCTCACTGTTCTGTTAGCATTGGATTACCATATTACAACAAATTGTATTGTTTAACAGGCCAGATGCAATGGGAGGGAGGCTAGAGAATTTACTGTCTTTTTGGAGTTATGGGGTCTGTGTGGACACTCCATCCTTTAAGAGTTTTCTGATTTCATTTCATAGCCTACACAGCTTGTAAAAGTAGAGATTAAATCACGTAATCCAAATAATTTCTGTTTAAATTTATATTACCTCAAGACCTTTGGGGAACATGACATTTGGTTGGGGACAGAGAGATAATTAGTGTGTATGTGTCTGTATGTGTATGTATGTATACATGTGTATATGTGTATATGTACATATGAGTATATATCATTATGTTGGTTTCTTTTTCTTTTCTGATACATATATGAATTTTAAAGCTTTAACCACTAAACTTTCTCAGACATTTGAAAACAGTATCACCTCACCTCCAACTTTTCCCTGCTCTAGGACAAACAAAGGGAGTTCTGTACATGCTGTGGTTTCATGAATATTCAGTATGCTCACTATCTATTCTGTTTAATTATATAGTAGTTACATTGACCAAATATCCCTTATATGTCAGACACTGTTCTAAGTCCTGATTTTGTACTCAGTCATTTTATTCTCATAATAACCTTATGAGAGAGTAGCTGTTTTTACAGATGAGGAAATTGAGACACAGACACGTTAAGGCATGTTAGAAACCTGGCCTAGGTCACACTTTCAATTGTGACAATTCTGTGCCTGCAGTCTCAGTCACCACGCTGTAATGATTTATATTCTGATTTATATATATATATACCAATATATAATTGAATCCATAAAAATGCAACTGAGCTGCCAATACATGGAAGAAAGGGAAAATTTTCTTAAATTAGTTTAAAAATAACTTTTTGGTTTCGTCTGTCACGTAAAGCAAGAATTTGTATACTTCTTTTTCCTCCGGAACAATTTATGGAACCCTTTGCTACTGTTATATCTCCTGACTATAATGCCAGGGGCTATGAATTAAATATAAAATCTACTAAACTGTATTTGGTTTATGATAGGCTCTACATTTACAAATTTTAATCCTCTAGCAAATACTTAACATTCCTGACACAGATTCCACTTTGATCTGGATTGTATGCGCAGCATCTTGGAAAGGTAGTGCTTCAAGAAGTGACATCTAACAGAAGAGTCTTTGGTATTCATCATACCTGCAGGTTAATCTTTTCTTTAATGCCTTAGGTAATCATGGGCAATGAGGCAGGATAAATATATCAATTCCAGCACATCTGAAGTAACAGGCAGGGGAAAATCTGTGCTCAGGGGTGCAGCATGTCAGGAGAGAAGCTTAAGCCTGTCCAGAACGTGCACCACTGAACTTGGGCATCTAGCCAACGCTAAACACCACCAGAGAGGTGTGATTCTATTTTAATCATTTATTCTAATGTCAAAGCCAAGAACAGCCTTTCTACCAGCTTCTATTTCCCCGTCAGTTATAGTATGTATTCCAGAATTCTCAATGCACGGAGCTTGGATTTGCATATTAGTAGAACAGCAAAATATATGTATTCCTTTCATCTTTAGAAGGTGGGGAGAGAGATAATCACGGAAGCAAGAACTGACATTTCTAAGCCCTTTGGTTCTAAAACATACCAGCCTGACCGATAACATTTTAAACAGGATTTAACAATATAGCAGAACAATGTAGTATTGAAATCAGCAGCTTAAAGGAGCAAACAAATTATAGAGATGCCTTTTTTTTTTTTGAAAGATGACATTTTGGTCCATCCTACACTATGAAGTTTGGAAAACAGAGGTGTCCCCCACACTCAACTGAAATAATTAAGAAAGACACCATCTTAAGCAAAAATAAAGACTGAAACTACCAACTCTGCTATTCTGATGGGACTATTCTGTTAAATCTGTTCACAACTCTTTGAGGGTTTTTTTCAATGAATTGTCTACATTAAATTATTTGTACTTTCTGCACATGCAGCCATAACAAAGGGTGACTGAGCAACTCCATGACAGCTTATAAAATGTTCAAGGGAATTAAGTCAAATAAAACTATGTTGACATTATCATTTGATCTATCTCATCTTTTGCATAATGTCCTTTTCTCCTCACTCCGATATTCTATTACATACCTCATGCAGAGTCGGGATCTTTCATCCAAACTCAGTGTGACCTTCCTATTTCACATTGTCCCAGTTCTGAGGGCACTTTCGTCTTCAAAAATCTTACCCAGCAACACCATCTCTCCTTTGATCTTTTATAAAATTAATATAATTTACTGTAATTATATATGGTATTTTTATCTTTAATAACAATACTTCCAGTTAGAAAACTAAATTTTTTATACTTTTTAATCCCCAATTTGCCTAACTTATGTACATTTTTTTGTTTTAAAATTTATCTTAACCCCTGGCTACTGAAAATCATGGGCTATTAAACCTGATATGAGCCATGGATGTCCTTAGTCAAGTCCTCTTTCTGATGTTTGACTGTTCTCTGTGGTATTCCAACCAGGTGTTTATCTAGGTTTGCCTGGATACCTCAGGGTGGGGAGCGTCCCACTTCACAAAAGTAGTCTAAATGATATTACTCAATATTTATTGTTCATTATATTATACCTACATCTGCTTTAAATAATGTCTGTCAGTTGGTCCTAATTTTCTCCTATGATACGTAAAGTTTAAAACCTCATCCGTGTTACAACTTTTCAGATATTTAAAAATGTCCCTCAACTCTTTCTCTCTCTGGGATAGGTGTGGAAGTTTTCATATAGGACATGGTTTCATGAATATTCAACATAATCCTAGTTGCTTTTTTCATATGCTCCAATTGTTTCACATGTGTCCTAGACATGGAAATGTTCTACTCAGATCCCTCTTCAACCTTCAGACCAGGTGAGTGGAGACCAAAGAGCATCCAGCTGTTAGTTCCTTCAGGATCAGAGCTGCAGAGCAGAGACTTGACCAAGGCCATGTGCTTCCCAGAGCAACCCACCTCCTCTGGCAGAGGGAGGTGGAGGTATACAGACCCAGCAGAGGTAAAAATATCCCAAAGGAAGAATAACTGAGGACCAACACTAGCCCCATAGCTCCCCCACTGGGCTGGCCAGAGCTCTGTTTCACTTCTCTGCCCAGGGCTGCTTCCCCCCTTCTCTGCCTGCCTTTCACACGTGTTGATCCGCAGTACACATCTTGTACTTCAAACTTGCTCTGATTGTCTACTTTCAGACAAGCTAATATAAGACAGTATTTCTTTCTACTTATATTGCTCTTTGTCCAGGGTAGTTCAGAATGTCTTTTGAACCAAGTGCAGACCCTCTATTTATTTATATTATGTGTAATTTTTTTAAGTATTGTACCATAAAATATTGATTCCAAAATTTTCAGGATTATTTTGGATTTAATTTTACCCTCCTATGTGTTTGCTTCACCTAGGTTGTGTCATCTTAACATATTTCAGTAGAAAATATATACAGAAAAGTGCACAAAACCCAAGTCTTCAATTGACGTATAAGCACACCCATGTATGTACAATGCCAAATATGATATAGAATATCACCAGCATCTCAGAAGTCCTTTGAACCACTAACTCTACCCTCTTCCCTAAAAGTAACTTTTCCTAGATGTAATATATAGATTAATTTTGATTTTGTTTTAATACTTTTATATACATTGAATGTTTTAGTTGACGTTCCTTTGTGTTCCTGGCATCGTTCTCTGACAGTTGTGTTCATCAGATCAATAAATAATATCATGTACAGATAGCAGTACTATCTTGATGTTTATTGCTGGATAATATCCCATTTTGTCAATCTATTCAATTTGCCCATCCATTGTGTTGTAGATGGAGAATTTTCTAGTTTCTTATTATTTCAAAAATGTTGCTTTAAATATTTTTATATTTTTGGTGTATTCACTATGGTTTGCTATTAGTAGTAAACATAAGAATGCAATTGATGGGTCATGGGATATATTCACATTTGTCTTTGACACATTTCACCCATTTTCCAAAGAAGTCATACCAATTTGTGCTTCTACCCATAGTATGGGGTGGGAGGGTTGTCAAAAAACACCAGAATTTATTTATAAAAAATTGTGTATTTATTCTTATATGTTTACGCTTCAACCACCTGCAAAGTAAATTCCATTTGATACAATACACCTATTGCATCAAATGTTTTTTACCACTGCTCAAAACAGTTTTGAGCTCATCGATTTTGATACCTTCTGGTGTTTCTGTTGTTCTTTGTTTCACCTCTTCCACATCAGCAAAATGCTTCCCTTTGAGGACTATTTTCATCCAGGGAAACAAAACAAAAAAGTCACTAGGGGCAAGAATGGGTGAATAGGGAGGGTGGATCATGGGGGTCATGCTATTTTTGGTCGAAGACTACTGAACACTCAGTGCCATGCAGGCAGGTGCGCTCCTGAGTCACCCATCATGAATGGGCAAACACATGCATTGAAAGAATCTTCAAAACAAAAAAAAAATTCACTGAAGCTGAATGCAGCCTCTCACAACAATGCCAACTGGTACACTGATACAGATGGGTTCCTAAAATACTCACCTAGAGGGGGAAGCCTATCCTACAAGGAAGTCCACCCTCCAGAAGATAATTCTGATTTTGGGGGGACACTCCCTCATATCTGAGAGTTCTAGTCTTTCCATGTCCTTATCAGCTCTTGATACTCTCAGTATTTTTAATTTTAGACATTCTGGTTGTGAGTAGGTACTTATATGCCAAAATCTATTTCTTTTACCTTTCATTGACAATTAGTAAAAAAATAAATTTGAGTTTTGCTCATTTGGGCTTCCTCTTCTGTGAAGTTCTTGTAAATGTTTTCTTTTATCATTTTTTGTCAATTTGTTCCTATTTATTATTATTTTGATTCTCTCTTATCCCGTACTGATTATCAACAAATTTCATATGGCTCAGATGTAAATTGTTGACATATTATTCTACTCTGTGCCCTCTTGGTAACTTTCTTAATGTCTAAAAGTAAGAGACTTAAAAATACTGAGGTAGTCCAATTACCAACAATTTCCTTTATAGTTAGTATTTCTTGTGTCCTGATTAGATATCTTAGCCTGACCATAAGATCTTGAAGATATTTTCTATATTAATTACTAGAAAACTTATTGTTTTACTTCTCTCATTTAGAAATACAATCTCATTGAAACTGACTGATATATGGTTTAAGGAAGGGGATCACTTTTTATTTTATTCTATACATATGAAATTTATTAAAAAGATAGTTTTGTTTTCACTAATTTTCAGTGCCAACTTCTATTTCTAGTTTGCTGAGAATTTTCTTTTTCTTAATGATAAGTAGCTCTTTCATTGCATGATTTTTCTGTATTTAATGAGATAATCATATAGTTGGTTTATTTTTATTTTTGCTAATGTGGTAAATTCCATTGATTGATTTTTAATGTCAAGCCTACTTTGAATTACCAGGACTAACTCAATTAGTTTATTTAATGTTATCATTTTTATTCATCACTTTATTTAATTTTAAGGTTTTTTTCACTTTCGATATAGATTCATGAAAGATTTTCATCTGTGAATTTTATTATTCTTTTCCTGAAATGTTTTTGTTAGGTTTTAGTATAAGAATTATTCTGGCTTTGTAATATGACATACGAACCATTACCACCTGCCTATTTTCTGAGAGTGTTCATATACAATTGTTTTATTTCTACTTTACTTTTTTAATTTTATTTTTAGTTTTTTATACTGTTACAGTTCCCACTCCTTCTCCCTTTCACTGTCACCACTCAGCCCCACCCCCACCCTCCCCGAGCTTATTCCCACACTGTTGTCCATGTCCATGGGCTGTGCATAAATGTTCTTTGCTTAAATCTTTCACCATCTTTTCATCTCGTGCCCCTGCTCCTTTCCAGCAGCTGTCAGTCTGTTTTATGTGTCTAAGCATCTGTTACTATTTTTGTTTGTTGCTTTATTACATGCATTTTATTCCACACATGTGATATTTTTCTTTCACTAATTGACTTAACTCACTTAACATAATTTCTCCAGGTCCATTCATGCTGTTGCAAAATTTAAGTTTTTCTTTTTCTTTTTCTTTTTTTATTGCTATGTAGTTTTCCATTGTGTAAACGTACCACAGCTTTTTTATCCACTCATCTACTGATAGGCACTTGGGCTGTTTTCCAAATCTTATCTATTATAAATAGTGCTGCTGTAAACATAAGGGTGCATATATTTTTTTTAATTAGTGTTTCAGGATCCTTGGGGTATTTTTGCAGAAGTGGAATCACTGGATCAAAAGGGACTTCCATTTTTAAATTGTTAAGGATACTCCACATTACTTTCCACAGTGGCTGTTCCAGTCTGCATTCCCACCAACAGTGTATCAGGGTTCCCTTTCCTTCACATCCTGGTCAACACTTGTTGTTTGTTGATTTATTTATGGTAGCAATTCTGATAGGTATAAAGTAATATCTCATTGAGGTTTTAATTTGCAACTCTCTGATGACTAGTGTTGACCATTTTTTTTTCAAATGTCTGTGGGCCCTCTTTTATGTCCTCTTTGGAGAAGAGTTTTTTCATGTCATTTATGCATTTCTTAATTGGCTTGTTTGTCTTACTGGCATTGAGTTGTACTAGTTCTTTATATATTTTGGAGATTAAACCCTTGTCAGATGTATCATGGGAGAAAATGTTTTCCTATACAGTAGGTTCCCTATTTATCTTGCTGATGGTTTCTTTAGCTGTACAGAAGCCTGTTTAATTTGATGTGATCCCCTAAACCTAATAAATGAATTCAGCAAAGTAGCAGAATACAAAATTAAAACCCAGAAATCTATGACATTTGTATATACCAATAATAAGCTATCAGAAAGAGAAATAATTCTATTTACTATTGCAACAAAAAAATAAGGTACCCAGGAATAAATTTAACCAAGGAGGTAAAAGACCTATAATTGGAAAACTGTAGGACACTGAAGAAAGAAATCGAGAAAGATACAATTAAGTGGATACATAGGCCATGTTCATGGATTAGAAGAATTAACATCATTAAAATGGCCATCATACCCAAAGCAATCTATACATTCAGTGCAATTCCTATTAAAATACCAGTGGCATACATCATGGAACTAGAACAAATATTCCAAAAATTTACATGGAAACAAAAAAGACACCAAATAGTCTCAGCAATCGCAAAAGAAAACAAAGCTGGGGGTATGACAACTCCTGATATCAAACTATACTATAAGGCTACCGTAATCAAAGCAGCCTGGTCCTGGCACAAGAGCAGACAGAGATGAATGGAGCAGAACAGAGAGCCCAGGAATAAACCCACGCCCGTATGAGCAACTGACACTTGGCAAAGGTGATGGAAGCGTACAATGGAGCAAAGACTGTCTCTTCAATAAACAGTGTTAGAAAACTGGACTGGTGCATGGAAAAAAAAATGAAACGAGACCACCAACTTACACCACACACAGAAATAAACTCAAAATGGGTAAAAGGTCTAAACGTAAGTTGTAAAACCATAGAAATCCTAGGGAAAAAAAATAGGTAGAAAATCTCAGATATTCAATGTAGAAATATTTCTGCCAATATATTTTCTAAGACACTGGAAACAAAGCAGAAAATAAATGGGAATACATCATCTTTCTACTTTAAAATCTAAGGTAAAATTCAACACTAAAACTATCTGGGCCTGGAGTTTTCTCTGTGGGAAATATCTCCATTACAAATCAATCAGTGTAACAAATAGAGGGCCACTGACATTTTTCTAATTATATGGGGGACAATTTTGGTCAGGTGTGTTTTATGAAAATTTTTTCATTTTATTTAACTTTTCAAGTATATTGGCATATAATGTTTGTCATATCCTCTTTTTAAAAGTCCTGTGTCTCTAAGAATTGTAGTGGCCATCTATTTTTCTTTCTTGATGTTGGTAATTTTGTTTTTTCTCTATTTTCTTAACCTGTGTTGCTCAGGTTTATCAATTTGGTTAACCCTCTTCAAAAAGCCAACTTTGACTTTGTTGGTCTTCCATTATTTTATCTTCTTTCATCCAATTTAATTGACTTCTGTTTTTGTCTTTATAATTTTCATTTTCATATATTTTGGCATTAAATTTACTGTTTTTCTTCTAGAAGCTAGAAAATCTAGCAGCTAGAATTTTGCTTTTTGAGGTGGAAATTTATATTATTGCTTTTCAAATGTTATTTTTTTCTAATATACACATTTAGACTATATTTCACTCTAAGATCTAATATATTTACATTTCAGTTATAGCATGTTTTAACTTCAATTTTACGTAGTTTAAGATTTTTTTATTTCCATTTGATTTCTTCTATGACACATGGGTTATTTCGAACTGTGTTGCTTAAATTTTAAAAATGTCAATATTTTATCCTTATCTTTATTGTTGATTTCTAGTTTAACTCTTCTGTGATCATATAATATGCTCTAAATATTTCAAGTCTTTGAGATTTATTAAAGACTACTTTGTGCCCTGGCCAGTGTAGCTCAGTAGATTGAGCATGGGCTGTGAACCAGGGGGCCGCCAGTTTGATTCCCAGTGAGGGCACATGCCTGGGTTGCAGGCCAGGTGCCCGGTACGGGACACGTGAGAGGCAACCACACATTGATGTTTCTCCCTCTCTCTCCTTCTCTTCTCCTCTCTCTAAAAATGAATGAATAAAATCTTAAAAAAAAAAGACTACTTTGTACCCCAGCATATGTTCCATTTTGGTGAAGGATCCATTGATATTTGAAAGAAATATATATTCTGCAGTTAACTGGATATAAAGCACATATATATAACACATATAACATAACATATATATATATGTGTGTGTGTGTGTGTGTGTGTGTATATATATATATATATATATATATATGTGACGTATATTTGGTCAGTTGGTGAAGAGTGTGGATCAAATATTCTGTATCCTTATTGATTGTATGTCTTCTTGTAAGCCACCACACCATTCTCTTAACATTATTTCTGTAAACGATGACATAAGTTCACGTGCGGCTACAGATGAACAGCCCATTTGCTTAAAGGATTTAATGCGCTAACCTCAAAGGAAGCAGACTCCAGCCTTCAGGCACTCCAGCTCTAGGGGCTTTGCTCACCTTCCATGTAAAACCAGAAGGACAAAAGCCAGGCGTTATCTGACTGATTCCAAGAAGGGTATCAGAGTGGACTGTGCGGACTCTCATAGCACCCCCCATGGCAGCCCACAACCCCCTTCCTTCCTTTGGTTTCCTTTGTTCTGCCTTCCCCTCTCCTGCTCCTAAACACCCCTGCCTGCATGAGATGTTAAGAGGGTCTTTGTGACATTAGTTTCCTGTCTTCTCAGGCTGCTGGCTCTTGAATAAACTGATTTCCTTGCACAACCTTTGCCTCTCGATTATTGGTTTCTGGGTGGCAGGCAGCCAAACATGGATAAGGTATCATTCTTACTGACTTGATGTCTGCTAGTGCTTGTCAGTTACTGAGAGAGAACAATAAAGTCTCTAACTACGGTTGTGAATTTATCCATTTCTCTTTGATTCGGTCAAATGTTGCTTCAGATATTTGGAAGCTGTGTTATTTGCATACAGACGTCATTAATTTTTGTTAGTATTTGTTTGCTATAGCTTTCTATTCTTTTACCTTCTTTCATTTTATGCCTTCTTATTAAAGTATATCTCTTGTAAAGGTACATAATTGGGTTTGATTACTTCATGCAGTCTATAATCTTTATCTTTCAATTATAGTATTTAGTCTAAACTTCATTTAACTATTGATATATTTGGGTTGAAGTCTATTGTCTGTATATTTGTTATTCTTTTGTTTCATCTGCTCTTCACTCCAACATTCCTCCTTTGTTTCTTATGCTTCCTGGGTATAGAATTCTATGTTGGCAGTAATTTGTAGCTTGTCATTAAGAGGTCTATCACCTGTCTTCTTATTTCTTTGTACGTACTGCCTTTTATCTTTAGTTACATGTACAACTTTCTTCTTTTCTTTCATTTTTATGCTTTATTCTTATGTATTTTCTTTGTTTTTACCTTCCTAGATTTGCTGAGATCCTTGAATATATTTTGTCTTTCAAAATCAGACTTTGACAAATATTGACCATTATCCCTTAAAACATTTCTTCTACTTTATTCCACTCCTTTCTTTCTGGCATT
>VMDR010026346.1:0-14063 GCA_007922815.1 Macrotus californicus
GCAAGCATGTATAGGTAGATGAGTTTTATCATTTAATCAATTTCACCAGGGCTTAAACTATAGCAGATATAATCCCACTACAGGATAATAAGTAAATGAAGAACAAAACAATAATGTGTCTTTTCCAAACTATAATATACCTCCGAGGGACTTCAAAACATCTTAAAAGTGGCCCCTAACATAAGAATTTGCCATTGGAATAAAACTGTGTATATTTTGTTTGGGGATCAAAGAATGTGTTGTAGCTTCAAAGAGACTATGTCAAGGAGAGGAGTGAGAAAAAAATAAAAATAAATCCTCATTGGTCACTGTGCTGGGTTTCAATATGTCTGTCTCCTGTCTTCTCACGGTTGCTTCCAGACATTGATGAGTGCTTGGTAAACAGACTGCTCTGTGACAATGGCCTATGCCGAAACACTCCTGGGAGTTACAGCTGCACATGCCCACCGGGGTATGTGTTCAGGACGGAAACGGAGACGTGTGAAGGTATGAGCTCTTCCTTGCCTTACATGTACATTAGGAAGTACCTAGACAGGCATAACTGTCAAGTACACTGACAAAGCAATATAGTAAAAAGAGTATTGTTTGAATATTTTAAACATTTTTATAGTCTCGTTCAGTTAATATGTCAGTTTTAGAAATAGCATGCACCTAACAGCTTATGAATACTGTTAGTTTTGTTCCATTCAGATAAAATAATGACAGACATTTGGAACAAACATTTGAAGTCTAAAAACAAAAGTGAAAAAAAGTGAAAGGAGCCCTGGCTGGTGTGGCTCAGTGGATTGATCGCCGGGTCTGCGTGCGAACCAAAGGGTCGCTGGTTCGATTCCCAGTCCTGGCACATGCCTGGGTTGCGGGCCAGGTCCCCAGTGGGGGGTGCACAAGATGAAACCACACCCTGATGTTTCTCTCCCTCTCTCCCTCCCTTCCCCTCTCTCCAAAAATAAATTAATAAAATCTTTCTTAAAAAAAGTGAAAGGAGCCACTTTGTTTTAGTTGCTGAAATATAATGTCAGATTTTTATTTGTTTATATTGTTGTCCCATTTTACAAACCACTGTGATTAGGGTAGCCTGAATTGTAATGGCAGATTCAGCTCTTAAGCATTTTATTTATGAAATGATTATAAAGTACCTCAGAGGTTGGCCCAGAAAATACTTGGGACCTGACTAAAAATGGTTACTTAATTAAATTTATAGTCTTAAAAAACTGTTCTTTTCATTTGAGAATTTAAAAGTTATTGTTTGGGCTTGCAGATCATACACTACTGTTTAAAAGCTGTTTTCTTTTAACCACATTTTTCTGCTGTGGAAGTTACATGAATGAGTTAAATGCTTAGGGAAGGCCTTGTTTTTTTAGAGATACCAGCTAAGTAATAAGTGCATTCAGTTATGTTTTTGTTCCTTGATCAAAGTACTGTGTGTTTCAGAATAATCTGTCATATGACTACTAGTCATTGTTCTTTCTAAGTCTCACTTTGTGGGCCTACAGAAGTGTCCCATGATATTGTCAATGCAATAACTACTTTCGAATAGTAATTTTTAAAGAGATTTCATCTTTAATTATTTTGAATAGCCCTTTCCTTATCTCTTAAAGTATTTGTTTCTTAGTGAGTCCACAGCCAAGAAAACTGCAAATGGTAATATTATGCAAAAAGATGTTAACATTCTCTCTTCATCTTATTGTTTAACTTCAAAGCATTCTTGTGAACAGAAACAAGTTAGGACTGGAAAGAGATGCCAGAGCACAAATGATTCAGCCGAAGTCAGTGAAATGCGATTACAATGTGCAATTCTAAGTCTGAATTGAATTGGAGGGACCACTGAAAAACAGTAATTAGCCTGAAGAAAAAAAAAAAAGGAAAGAAAACAGCATAAAATACAGTTTTGTAATCTTAGTTCTAATAACTGTTTCACCTCCTGCCCACCCCATTTTGCAGAGGCTCCTCAAAGAAAAGTGCTCATTCTGTTCCCAGTTAAAGTGCTTTGAAGGTTCATCTTCTCCATGGATGAGCAGGGGCACACGAAAGTTTTGAATATCTTTCTGCAAGATATAAAAGCTCTCATTTTAAACCAGATTAAGCTTTTCAAATGGACTCAACCAGAATCTTTATTTTCTAGCCCTCCCACCCACCCCTAACACCCATTCTTCAAAATTGCTCTGAGAAACATACTATGTAAAAACATATTCTAGCTGTATTTCCTCCGTGAGTAGGTATTTTGGTGGGTGGGGGAAGGGATTTCAAGAGTTTATTGATCATTTTTTTCTTTATTCCCAACTTTCCACACTTCCTTTTCACCATCTTTTATCATTTTATCCAAAGTCTGTTGGAGGATTAAGCTTTTGTTAAATGTTAAGAAACTCTGAAAGCAAGAACAGTTTAGAATAGCTTCTTGATTTAACTGGGAAGCTGATGATTATTAGGACTGGTTTCCCTGTCCACAGCAACATTACCCTTTGGTACTGTTGTGAGAGATACACATAATGGAGAACTAAATAGATAGTGTCTTTGATTCAGTGTGACCAGAGTTTGGTTTGTTCAACTGAATTGTCAGTGATATTTATAGCACGCCAGTATTTCCTCCATTGTGACAAGTACGATGGAGTTGAAGGGCACTAACAGCCAACATACCAAAAAAGAAGGAAAAAGCAGGGACTCTCATGGTTACATGAACAGTTGAAGAGTAGGAGTAAATGGTGTTTAATAATGGTGTTGACTGATTACATAAATATTACATCACATTAATACAAAATCAGGCAACAGTAAGGATTAGAAACAGTTTTCTTCCCTCATTTTGTCCAAAGAATAATTGTTCCTGATAAATCTGAGCCTTTTCTTTAATATGAAATATATTTTATATCTGTCATTCATAAGAAAGAAGTTTATGTTATGTAAATAAATAAGAAATGATAGAGAAATATTTTGACTCTAACCTTGTGACATTGGTAGAAATAAAGATGATTTATCATGAGAAACCTAACCAAGTAACTTTTACTTCTACATTTTCTTCCCACTGTTATTTGCATTTTATTAAATATTTTGCCAAAAAAATAGACCCAAAGGCCACGAATCTCTTTTTCCTTTGGGTCACCTCCTTATTTCCACCATCAAATTCACACAGTAAATTTGTCTGCCTGGAGCACTTCTCTTCATTCTGTTCTTCCTAAACTAATTTCCAAAGACTAGGCGGGGCATTATTAGCAGATTCATTACAGACTCTAACTTTCTCTGTATATATTTGTTATAGTCACTAATTTTATTTGTCATTCACATTTTCAATAGGCTATTTTAAATATATAATGGCAGTAATGATAAAGTTCCTCTGCTATTTCAGACTGAAGTTACAAAAAATTTATTTTACTTTTTTGTTTGAGCTCTGAGAGCCTGTGAAAGTTAAAATTTTTACAGCGAGCACTGTGGTTTAGATTGTGTTTCCAGTGACATAACTAGTTAAATGTAAACCAGATGTTCTTTGAAGTTTATTTCCAGGAATGTACAGTGAACTGTTTCAATTCCTGGTTCCATGACATTTATAACATAAAAACATTGTATTTAAGGAAAAATTAAACAGTTGATATCTGTAGCTGTCATTGCATGAGTTTATAGTTTTTGAGGTCATAATTGCTTAATTTAAAATAGGGATTTTGAAAACACATGATACATTTTTCTGTTTTGGGAGCTTCTGACAAATGAAATAGGTGAGCCATCTACAGTCTGTCCTCAGATTAGTTATCTGCTTCCTGACTATCTGATTCTTTTTTTACATTGTGTTTTTATGGAAAGAATTTCAGTACTCTGGAACAGATTTTTTTCATTCCAAATCTGCTCTATTTACAGAAACCTGTTACCGTATCTTTCTTTTAAGAGGTTTTCTTGCTACAGACAACCTGAAAGGAAGGTGTGTTTATATTTCCTCCAACAATTTTTTACTTCAAAAATTAAATTACCACCTGGAGGATACTTCTTTAGCAGTTTTGAAGTAGCAAAGAAGGAACACACCTGTTTTCCACATTGATTTTTAATTTGCATTTCAAGTCTACGGACTTGAAAATCAACAGTGAGCTCTGCCTTTTCAGGACCAGTTTAGTTTCTATTTGACTTGAGACATTCAAGAGCAAGCATTACAGTGTTCCAGTTATTTATCTGTGTGTTTTCCTCAATGTAGTATGTTACATTTCATTCAAAGGGGTGTTCTGAGAAAATACAAGTATTCTGGTGAACTCAGAGACCCTCGTTAGTGTTCAACAAAAAAACTCTCCAGATGTGTTGATCTGTTTCAGATCACTAACCAAGTACAAAAAGAAATCTGTGTACCCCTTCTTTAAATTGAGTGGTTGAATTTATATTGAAAGTCAGTCTTTGATATTGTTGCTAATGTTGTACCTGAAACTTGTATTTATTTTTAACTAACTCCTGTTCAACTTTTTAATTTTATTGGTTTGACATTTTCATTAGTTGCCACTTGAGGACATAGGTGTACTCTAATTCTGTTCGCTTCTGACTATCAACAGGAATTGTTTAGATGATGGTATATGATTTGATTTAGGACTCAAATTAAATGAATGCTAGTAAGGTCTATACGAAGCAATTAAAAGATTTTTGGCTTTTTTTATTTTACCGAACATATATATGCACTTTAAAAGAAAAACTCTCCACACCAAACATGTAAATGTGGACAAGCTAATGAGAGGGAGGTGGGTAAGGACTGGAGGAGAATGCTGTGCCTGGCAACGAAATGCCATCCCTCATTTTCTGACTGGTATTCAGGAGCTGCAGTGAAAGCCAGCATGGTGCTATTTTATCTCTACTACAGGCTTTTTAAATTTCTAACACTATATTGAGCCATACAGCTAACCTCTGTGCACGGCACGTCACACCTAATAGTGTGTTGCTTTCCATGGAGTCAAAATCCAAATTTCCCACAGGACAATGACATCTTAACATGGGGAAAAATTAATCCAATTTACGTAAAGTTGTACTAAAATAGTGAAGATTCACATACCAAACAAACCCTTTCAAATAGGCTGCTTCCTGTAGTCCTACTGTGTCCCCAGTCGTGTATATGTGTATCCACACTGTAAAACGCATGTCTCTATTCCCCATTCACTTTATGCTTCATAGATCCATATTAAAATTACAAGAGCCAAGTTTACCAGACGTTCTGGCATAGCATGCCTTGTTGGAATAATATTTTCCAGAAACACATGGCAGTTCTAACAGAATCTTTTCCTTCTGGATTGTAGATATAAATGAATGTGAAAGCAACCCATGTGTCAATGGGGCCTGCAGGAACAACCTTGGATCTTTCAATTGTGAATGTTCTCCTGGCAGCAAACTCAGCTCCACAGGATTGATCTGTATTGGTAAGATGCACACAAGGTGCCAACGTGTCAGTTTCCCTGCAGTGATAACCTGAGACCTCAGACCTCACTGAGGATACAAGCAGAACATGGTTCCAGGAAGCTAATAATTAGGAGTTACTCTAGATGTTTTCTCTTGTTGTCAGCATAGAAGTAAAACATGATAGCATAAACTGGACAGGCCCTTAAATTTCATTAGATTCTAGGAGGTATTCCTTTCTTAGAAGTAGATATATCATGCTGTAAGTTATAAGCATTTCCATACCACATGCATATTTATATTTGTTACTTTAAGAATGCCTCAGGCATCGGTACAATCAAATCCCTGCTGCATACTTTTTATAAACAACGTTCAGTGTTCAACAAAAATGTGATAGCATTTGGACTCAGTTAACAGGACAAGAATTTGAAGATTTTAAGCTTTAAACACGCAGAAAGAATTTATTGTTTTCTCATTTCTCCCATCAATCACAAATTTATAGGTTTGAAGGAAGAGAAAATAACTCTTTTAAGGTCAGTTCTTGATAATGACAGTAGGGCATACATAAAATGACATCATCTGATCAATTACTATAAGGAACAATTCCGCACATGTAAGGGTGAAAAAAAATTTAAAAACCATCTCTCTATTTTTTTTCCTGCTTCTACTGTCTGTGGCTCCATTGGCTAGGCCAGGGGTATCAAACTCATTTTCACTGGGGGCCACATCAGCCTCACAGTTGCCTTCAAAGGGCCGAATGTAATTTTAGGACTGTATAAATGTAACTGCTCCATAACAGTTAAGTGAGAGCTCAGTGCTGCTGGGTAGAAACAAGGTACTGGACCAGGTAGAAGAAGGTGGAGGGCCAGATTCGGCCCGTAAGCCTTGTGTTTACTACCTGTGGGCTAGGCATACCACTGTTTAGGTCATTAGCTAGTATGCACCTTTATTTTATTTTATTTTTCTAATATATTTTATTGATTATGCTATTACAGTTGTCCCATTTTCCCCCCTTTATTTCCCTCTGCCCTGCACCCCCCTCCGACCCACATCCCCCCTCTTTAGTTCATGACCATGGATCATACATATAAGCTTTTTGGCTTCTGCCTTTCCTATACTATTCTTAACCTCTCCCTGTCTATTTTCTACCTACCATTTATGCTACTTACTCTCTGTACCTTTTCTCCCTCTCTCCCGCTCCCACTCCCCTACTGATAACCCTCCATGTGATCTCCATTACTGTGGTTCTGTTCCTGTTCTAGTTGTTTGCTAAGTTCGTTTTTATTTCTGTTTTTGTTTAGGTGTGGTTGTTAATAACTGAGTTTGTTGTCATTTTACTGTTCATATTTTTTATCTTCTTTTTCTTAGATAAGTCCCTTTAATATTTCATATGATAAGGGCTTGGTGATGATAAACTCTTTGAACTTGACCTTATGTGGGAAGCACTTTATCTGCCCTTCCATTCTAAATGATAGCTTGGCTGGATAGAGTAGTCTTGGATGTAGGTCCTTGCCGTTCATGACTTCAAATACTTCTTTCCAGCCCCTTCTTGCCTGCAAGGTTTCTTTTGAGAAATCAGCTGACAGTCTTATGGGAATTCCTTTGTAGGTAACTGTCTCCTTTTCTCTTGATACTTTTAGGATTCTCTTCTTACCTTTAATCTTGGGTAATTTAATTATGATGTACCTTGGTGTGTTCCTCCTTGGGACTCTCTGAGCTTCCTGGACTTCCTGGAAATCTATTTCCTTCACCAAATTCGGGAAGTTCTCCTTCATTATTTGTTCAAATAAGTTTTCAACTTCTTGCTCTTCCCTTTCTCCTTCTGGTATCCCTATGATTTGGATGTTGGGACATTTAAAGATGTCCTGTAGGTTCCTAAGCCTCTTCCCATTTTTTTGAATTCTTGTTTCTTCATTGTGTTCTGGTTGAATGTTTCTTTCTTCCTTCTGGTCCACACCATTGATTTGATTTGAGTCCCAGTTTATTTCCCATCACTGTTGGTTCCCTGTACATTTTCTTTTATTTCACTTAGCATAGCCTTCATTTTTTCCTCTGATTTGTGACCATATTCAACCAATTCTGTGAGCATCCTCATCACCAGTGTTTTGAACTCTGCATCTGATAGGTTGGCTATCTCTTCGTTGCTTAGTAGTATTTTTTCTGGAGCTTTGATTGTTTCTTTTATTGGGGCCATTTTTGTTGTCTTGGCGCACCTGTTACTAGTAAGGGGTGGAGCCTCAGGTGTGCACCAGGGCGGGGCAGCGACGCTGCCGTTGTGACGCTGTTTGTGGGGGAGGGTCCGAGAGGGAATAATGGCGCTTGCTCCGCTCTCTGCCGGTTTTCAGTCACTTCCCCCGCCACCCACAATCAAATTGGGTCCTTCTGGTGCCGATTCCCAGGTAGGTAGGCCTGTGCATGTTCTAAGACCCTGTGGGTCTCTCCAATGAGCTCTCCTGTGAGGCTGGGAGTCTCTCCCGCTGCCTCAACCCCCACAGGTGTTTTCAATCAGAGGTTTGAGGCTTTATTTCCCTGAGCTGCGACCCTGGGTTGCGGAGTCTGTCTTGCTCCCCAGTTGTTCCTCCTGGTTTATCTGCACGAGGGTGTGGGACCGCAGGTCTGTAATCCGCCACCTCGCCAGGTCCGCCAGCCACTGCCTTGCCGAGAGTCCTCTCCGCCTGGCTGCCCGTCTCTGCCCCTCCTACCGGTCTGGATGAAAGTTTCTTCTTTAACTCCTTGGTTGTCGGACTTCCATACAGTTTGGTTTTCTGTCAGTTCTGGTTTTTTGTTTTTAAATTTGTTGTTGTCTTTCTTTTGGTTGTGCGAGGAGACACAGTGTGTCTACCTACACCTCCATCTTGGCTGAAAGTCTCTAGTATCTACCTTTAAAGTGAACTAAATGTATTAGGAAAATATTTCAGTTTTACATAGTGCCATGCACATTGGAAGTTTTTTGTTATCTAGCCAGTATGAATTTTCAGTTTAATATTTGTCAAAGACAACAGTATTTTCAGTATTATGTCTGCCGTTAACAATATTTAGCTGATAATATGATAATGCTAGAGTACCTGTTTGTTACATGAAGAGAATTGACCAAGTCCAAAGTTAGCAGTGAAAACCTTCCCTGTGGAAGTCCCACTTCAGTTGGTGAAATGTGAGGCTTGCTCAGCTCTCCATGTTCAGAAATAGACTGCCATCTGCCTGGGGCCTTCCTTTTTTTCTTACAGAATTCCAGAGTGGGAGGTGGGGGAAGGAGGCATGTGGGTTAGATCTGGTAAGGCAGAAGTATTTTTGCTAAGCCACAAGTTCCAACTGAGATAGAGTCATTTTATTATGCAAAGGAAATGAACTCAGCATTAGTTAATTAATGTCTCAGAAAACTCAATCTGTATGCCACTTGGGCAATCAAAGATATCTTAGCTCTACTTCATCATAAACACTTCTGTTATTTTGGCCTTTTACCCGTATACTTATTAGTGAAAGAAGAACAAAGGCTTTTTATTCCCTAGTCATTATGTTGGGCAATACCACTATATTTTTTTCAGGGAATGTGTTGTGTGTTTTTATTCATTACAATCAAATTTGAATATCCCAGCCTAAAGCTGCTCAGAAAGACAGTTACTTAATATTTTAAAAATTTAGACATCATTTTATCAGCTCTTTTCATTTAAAACAGAATTCTAATTTTAAAAAGGAAATAAATAGAAAATAGTATAGACAGCAACTTTTTTTTGATAGGGTTGTCAAGTGGTTCTAATCTGGGTTTAGCCAGCGAACAAATGCGCTTTCATACGGTCTCTAAATTTAGAACAAAATGAAAATTCCCTGATGTGACTGTGAATTTAAAATTAAGTTAGAACACATGAATTAATTAGATACTAAAGATAATTAGGAATTTAGAATCTATTCTGCAAACTTCCTAAATATAAATTAATCTTAGACTGTTTTGGAAACTGATTGAAAAGACTGTTGTATTCTGTTTAAAAATCATTAAATGTGATAGAACAGTACATTTTATTAATGCATTACAGCGCTCACATTTGATGGCTCTCCATAATCCAGACCAGTTTCCCTCATGTTTGGCTTGGGCCTGTGTCCTATCGTCCAGTTACAGGGATGTGACAAGGACAGTGACCTCTCTGTTGCCAAACCCAGTGGTCTGTTCTCATTCCCCATCTCAGCCTATGTTGGCAGTGGTTGGCACAGTTCATCACTCACCTTTCCTCAAGAAGTTTTTCATTTTTGATCTCCTTTTCTCCTTTCTCTTTTCTGGTCTGGCTTCTCAATTTTTTTCTTTTTGCCTTTCCTATTTTCCTGCTCTCCAACTTGAAGGGTACCTCAGGTCAGTCTTTGAACCTTTTACTTTTCGAATGTCTACACGCATGCTCACACGGCCTCCACACTGACTCTCAAATTCATCTCTTCGCTGTCAGCTTCTCTACTGATTGCAGACTTGTATTTCCACCTGTCTGCTTAGGGTCTCCATTTGGAGACATTTCTAATAGACATTTCAAACTTAACATGTCTAAAACCAACTTCCTATCTTTCAGCTTAAACCTGTGTCTCCTAGAGTCATTTCTGTCTCAGAAAAATGACAACTCCATTCTTTTAGTTTCCAGAGCCAAAAACTTTGCAGTCACCTCTGGTGCCTTTCTCTCAAACTCCACACTGAATCCATCAGCAAATCCTGTTGATTGTACTTAAAGTTTATTCATATTTCAACTACTACTCACCATCACCACCAGCAACCCTCAATCTTAGCCTTTATTTCTCTCCTGGATTATTACTGTAGCCTCTAATCTGCTTGCCCTGCTTCGTTTTTTTCAGAGATTTAAAAAAAAGTTTTATTAAGTTTATTGGGGTGGTACTGGTTAATAAAATTACATAGATTTCAAGTGTACAATTCTGTAATAATACATATATGTATTCATTAATCAGTAGGTTGCATCGTGCACTCACCACCCAAAGTCAGTTCTCTCTGTCATCATACATTTGACGCTCTTCACCCTCTTCTGCCTCTCCTCAGCCCCCTTCCTTCTGATAACCATTATACTGTTTTCTGTGTCTGTGAGTTTTTGTTTGTTTATCCTGTTTTTTCATTTGTTGCTTTCAGTTTTATATCCCACATATGAGTGAAAGCATATGGTTCTTGACTTTTTCTGCCTTATTTTGCTAAGCATGATACTCTCGAGATCCATCCATGCTGTCTGTCGGCAGATGGCAGTACTTCATCTAATCTAACCCTTGACCGTATAATGACATGTGTATTCTTGTGTGTTGTATACACACAAATAAGTGAGAGAGAGAGAAGGAGGAAGGGAACAGGGGAGAGAGACAGAACGCATGGCATTGCAGAGTGAGGGCTGTGAAATCAGACCATGACTTGATGCTGACACTATGCTAACTAGGTGACCTTGGGTAAATTAGTTGACCTCAGTGTGCCTCAGTTTTCTCATCTGCAAACTGTACATAACGTATAGGGTTATTCTAACAAGTAAATAAGCTAATACATGGAAAGCCTTTAATAGTGCTCATTACTACCTCAATCAATATTAGCAAGTACTATTACAATATATCTTAAATGACTACAGCCAAGGTGATACATTAGTAATTAGTCCTAGTCCTTAAAACATACAGTATCTGGACTATTTACATCCATAGTAGCCTTACAGGAGCTTCTCTGTTTCCTCTGTGCTCTGGAATTTATAGGTCTGAGCCTATAAAAAGTCTGCAATTTGAGACCTGATACAAATGCTGATGAGCAAGTCCTTTTCATTTGTATATAGTTTTTCTACCCAAAGGAATCTCAAAACAGTAAATGCAAACTGAGTTTATCTCTTTTCCACATCCCTGCCCCTCAACTTTTTTATCTGGTCAAGGACAGAGCTGTTTGTGTTGTTTTAACCTCTGTCCTGGAGGGCTTGGGTTATAGGCGACTTCCTCTCCCACTGCTGTGTGGCAGAGGGAATCAGAAGTGACAGGTTTTCCCTTCATGGGCCTACCACTTTCATTGTGCTTCCTCTTCTGTTTCTGGTTATGTTTTGTTTTTACTGTTGAATTTAGCAGTAAAACTTTATTTACCCATATTATTAATTGACTTTTAAAGTGAACACTATTGGGATATGCTTTTTCTTTATTGTTTTCCAAATCTGTGTGCCGCAATATGTTATTAAGATTTTGTTAAATTGTTTTACACATTGCCTGCATTGGAACTGCTGGAGCAGCTTGGTCAGATGCATATTCTGGGCCTCATACGTGGGGAGTCATGAATCTGCATCTTAACAAGAGCCCCGGTGATGTCATGCACACTGAACTGACAGCCACAGTTCTACAAGAAAAACTTTGTAAATGATGGATTTTACCCAATTAGTATTTGCCATGTTAGTTTTGACTGGATTCCTTGTTGCTGCTTAAAAATCAATTATTTAACAGTCAGTTAATGAGGAACTTCAATTTGATGTGGAGACATAGTCTAAAAATGTATGTGTAGTTATTGCTAGATGGTTGGTTTACAAATGAATTTTATAGTTTCTTTTCTATTTCCTCAAATACTTTACCACAAACATGTGTTGCTTTTTGAACTGGAGATAAAACTACGCATAGGTATGCATAGAAAAATGCTTGGAAGAAAATACATCAAATATTAGCCTTGGTATGTCTTACTGGTGATGTAGGTAATGTTTATTTTCTTCTTTATTTTTTAGATTTATTTTCTTTTCAAATTATTCATCAGATTCAGTATCTTCAGTTGGAGAAATACTGGCTTCTCTCTTAATTTTGAAACCTAAATTGTTTGTGGTTTATTAGGTGGGGAATTTGGAGAGATTATTTCAGGAAATTTATTTGATAAAATATTAAATATCTAAGCAGTTACTATAAAGGACAAACCTTACGAATATTTTTCACAAAAGTAAAGCTGTTTTATCATAATGCATTGTGTTTGCAAGTATTAGCATAAAATGTTGTGCAACTGTGGCCACTCCTAGAATATCAGCAGATATAATTGTATTAATTACTGTATCATGTGAGATACATACAGTGCAATACTTGATTTATGTGTGTGTAATATAGTACTACATCTAAATGCATGTACATGTAAATGTGTTCAAAGGATATGCCACTAAATTTATTATAAATAATCCTTTTGGTTTTTTTAATACTATAAAAAATATCGTTGGCGTGTACAAGAGATGCGAGCTCCCCATCCTTTCCTATTCCTTTTTAGACAGCCTGAAAGGGACATGCTGGCTCAACATCCAGGACAACCGCTGTGAGGTGAACATCAATGGAGCCACTCTGAAATCTGAATGCTGCGCCACCCTCGGAGCTGCCTGGGGGAGCCCCTGTGAGCGCTGCGAGCTAGGTAGGAGCCTGGCCAGGGGGCTCTGGGCTTCTCATTGGAAAGCCTTGCCCTCCATTAGGCAGCTCACTATGTATTTCCATAGTGAGGAAGATGATAAGATCGTGACCCTCCCTAAAATGTTGCCTTTTCTGGTGGAATTTATTCATTTCTTAAAACACATATTTGGTGTATCCTTTTACTGTAATCAAACCTTCTGAGCATTTTAGACAAGTCAGGGAATCAGCTGGAATTTAGCTTCCGGATGACTGTCAATATTCTCCAGTGTCCTTGATTGCATGCGTCCCCGTAGAACATGACGTTTCTTTAAATCTTTTATTTGTAATTCAGTTGGCATTGTGAAAGCAGAAAGGAGTCTTCGTAGGGATCGTGATGGGACTCTCACTGTGGTTCAGCACTGATGTTACCAGAGCACGTCCTGTGCTGCCCTGAATTCAGCAGAGGGCAGCTGGAGCACTTGGCCTCTACAACCCCAGCTTGTGGTTTTTATGTAGTTCCATTTAATTCCTTTAGACTGTCTCTTGAGCTTCAGACAGTTGTATTTCCTTTTACAACGAAGTAAAAATGGGTCCTATTGTTCTCACAGATACAGCGTGCCCGAGAGGCTTTGCCAGGATTAAAGGCGTTACTTGTGAAGGTGGGTATTTTGTTGGATGACACCGTAAATCTTTAGAGCAGCATGTAAAATTAACATTGACTCTCACGCTTCGGAGATATCATTTTCAATAACCTTGAGATTTCAGTAAAAATACTCAATGGAATGAGTAAATGCTTTAGAATACTATTCCTAGGAAACAGCTCAGCGTTTCCCATTTCTCCTCTTTATACTGTTGTGAAAATTTTCACGAGGCCCCCACTAGCCTTTAAGGCACAGAACAGCTGGCAGAGGAACACGTCTGGGCTGTGTTTTATGGGCGGGCAAGGCTGTGGTAATTTTCACAGCTGGTACCTAGAAAACCAGTGGCTGTATTGTGGAATATTTCTGCTTAACTGAAGTAATAATTCACATTGTATTGCAAATTGAATGTGCCGTACAGGAAGTAAGACTACACCTGCTTTTTCTACTTATAACATCTTTATCCCTACACTTGCTTCATTTCCCTGCAGATGTTAATGAGTGTGAGGTGTTTCCTGGCGTTTGTCCAAATGGACGCTGTATTAATAGCAAAGGATCTTTTCATTGTGAGTGCCCTGAAGGCCTTACGTTGGATGGAACTGGCCGTGTGTGTTTGGGTAAGGATCATACCCTTGTGTGTTTTATGCATGAAACCAGCCATGATTTTTTTTTTTTTATTCTTTGGGCTGTAACCAGACCAAAACCATTAGGTCCATAGCTAGAAACACTTTAAGTGAGATATTTTGA